>VWZQ01009813.1:223964-237382 GCA_013397015.1 Myiagra hebetior
TAAAAAAAAAAAAAAAAAAATCTGCATGGCAGCATTTGAGAAAGGAATGAGAATATGGGAAAGAAACAGCTCTGCAGACACCATGGTAAATAAAGAAGGAGAGAGAGGAGGTGCTGTAGGAACTGGCATGGACATTCCCTTGCACCCTGTGATGAAGATTATGGTGAGGCAAGCTGTTCCACTGCAGCACATGGAGTACCCCACAGTGCTGCAATCTATAGAGAGCCTCTGAAGCAGAAGGCTCCTGGTGGGAGATGTGGCCCATGAAGAGGAGCCCATGAAGGAGCAAGAATTTTGACAGGACCTGTTGACCTGCAGGGAGTCCATTCTGGAGTGGTCTGCTCCTGAAGGACTCCACTCCATGGGAAAAACACATGCTGGAGCAGTCAGTTAAGGAATGTCTCATGTGGGTAGGAACCCACACTGGAACAGGGAAAGAGTATGAAAAGAAATCAGTGGCAGAGGTAAAGTTTTATCAGGTGAACACAACCCCTATCCTGCATCTGCCTACACCACTCATGGGGAGAAGGTGGGGGATTCAGGGACAAAGTTGAGTCTCAGAAGAGGGAGGGTGAAAAGAAGGTGTCTTTGGTTTCTTTTTATTTCTCACTTTTCTACTCTGTGATTAATTAGCAGCAAATTAAATCAATTTTTTCCACATTGACTCTGTTTTTCTTGTGATGATAACTGATGAGTGCTCTTCCTATTTTGACCCATGAGCTTTTCATTGCTATTTTCTTCCGCTGTCTTTATGAGGAGGGGGAATGAGAGAGCACCTTGGTGGATGCCTGGCAGCCAGTCAAGGTCAATGCACCCTAAGTATTGACACAAGTCTACCTCCTCAGCACTTCTATCAAAGGAGGGGGCCTGTTAATGCAGAATCTGTCCGTGCTCCAGTTGGGTTTAACACACAGCATTTAGCTTGCTTGAAAGACAGGTCAAGAACAGAGCAGCTTTCCGTCAAATACAGTAGCAATGCTAAGAGCACTGAAAGTAATTTTTGAGAGGCTGCCATTGCAATTTGCAGTCATTATGCAGGTGAAGTGAATCTCACTCTCAGAAACTAATGGGTGTTTCATTCAGAAGCATTATTCTAACAGTGTGTGTGGTAAAGAAATGATTAAAGGAGATTTTGTATCCTGTTATTACTATTATAACCAAGCATTATATTACCATACAAAAAGTCATTCTCACAGCAACTATCCTCCTGTGCAATTTCACAGAACTGAAACTACAATTTTGCTGAAGATCTGTTGTTTATCATGTAGTACTATGAAGCAGAGCCACTAGTAGATCAGGGTTTTCCATAAGGTCATTGATTTTTAAGTAAAATAACAGAATGTATATTCAAAAGACAGCTTAAATGAAAAGGTGACAGAGAGAAAATTAAACAACTAAGTTAATTAAATAAAAGATTCTTTGTCTAAGAGCAAAAGATCATGATATAAAACAGAAAAGCATTGGAAAAAAGTATGTTAGATTACAGCAGCTATTCCTCAACAATTTGTCTTTTAATTTTCCACATTTTAATGCCTTACCCATTTGGTTGGAGAGCTCACAATTAAAAAAAAAAAATGTCTCCTTACAATTACAGTCTTAGCATCATACAATTATTAATGTTGAAAAAGACCTCTAAGATCATCAAGTGTAGCCATCAATTAATCACTAGCACTCTGTTCACCACTAAATCATGTTGCCAAATGCCTTATCCACACATTTTTTGAACACTTACAGGAATGGTGACTCAATCACTTCCCTGGGTAACCTGTTCCATCACTTGAAAAACCTTTCTGTGAATGTTTTTTTCTTTAATGTTTGAGCTAAACCTCCTCTGGTGCACCCTGAGAGCATATTCTGCCACATTACCAGAGAGAGGAGACTGATCCCCCACCTTGCTACCAGCTCCTTTCAGGTAGTCATGGAGAGCAATGTGGTCCCTCCTAAGCGTTCTTTTCTCCACACTAAACAATCCCAGCTCCCTCAGCCACTCCTCATTAGACTTGTGTTCCAGACCTTTCACCACCTGTTTCCCTTCTCTGAACATTATCCCAGTGTTTTGAAGTCCTTCTTGTAGTGAGTGTCCCGAAACTGAAGACAGGATTTGAGGTGCCAAGTACAGGGGGAATGAACTGTATGGAGCAGAAGTGGTAGAAATACCAGTTACATACAGTTCAAGCGGTCTTCTTTCCAAAAAGATTGAACAGGTTGATACATTCTGTCGGTCTTCTACAATGCTTAGTGAGAAACAAGCACTTGCGTTTATACGGGGAGGTGGTGGAATCACCATCCCTGGACATGTTTAAAAAGAGATTGGATGTGGCACTCGGTGCCATGGTTTAGTTTAGTTGAGGTGTTCGGACGTGGGTTGGACTCGATGATCCTGAAGGTCTCTTCCAACCTGGTGATTCTGTGATTCTGTGATTTATTAGGAGATGTAGCTTCTCAATTTACACGTTTAATCAAAAATTCTTGAGAGTCTCTAAGTCTTCAAAGAGAATGTTCCAAACTCTTCCATAGCGCTGACCACTTGGCCGCCCGGAGGCCTGGCAGGAAACGAGCTTCGGTGCCCCAGCAGCAAGGCAGCTCAAAGCTCGGCTGGGTAGTGTGAGCTCCCCCTGGAGCTGTCTGCCCTCAGCTCCCCACTTGTGGCAGGCTGCAGTCTGGTGTTGCTTAACAGCTGGCAGGAACAAAGAACGAGAGAGGGACCTCTTGGAGTCTCCATTCCCAGCTTTATTCTCTGCCCCAACACGAGAGAAGGAATGTAAGTCCTGAAGGAGGAACAACCAAAGGCACTAGGTGTCTGCCGCAGACCCTTTTATACGGGGGGTGTAAAAGGGGTGGAACAAAGAAACAAACCAATAGGGAAACAACAAGGAGTGACATACATCCAATGGAAGGGGATTGAGGGAGGCACTTACCTGAACTAACTAATTGCAAACCCAACTGAACAGAACTTTCCAGGGCATACTTACATAAGCAATTAGACTAGTGAATAAACATGAAGTCACTAACCAATGAACACCTAAATACTGAAAAACATCCAGAATGGGAGGGGGAGATGCTGCTAAAGGAAACGCCCAGGGGGATGTGGTCTTAGACTTCTGCACCGCCCCCGGATACTCCCTCCTGGTCACTATCCTGGGTGGGGAAATACACCCACTGGATGTCACCCAACCCCAAGGTGGGCTGGGCCGCCGCCACACTCTTCTGAATGTCAGGCACCTTTGAAGGGTCCCTTGTTGGATAGCCAGGAATATTTGAGATGTCTCACCATTTGGGAAACTCCTGTTTTTTTTTCTTGCAGTAGCACCCTGAAGGCTCTCATGTGCATGGTTTACCAAAAGAAGAGGACACATCACGAGGAGAGGAGAATCACTTATAGAAAGCTGCAGACAGAAGTCAAGCAAAGGAGTTCAGAAACACTCTTCCAGTTTGGTGCCAACAAAGGTCTGGATAATGAATATGCCTACCAGGAAATGGCACTGCCCTACTTACTTACCTGCCAATGAAACAGTGAAATTCAAAGGTAAAGGAATCACAGAGTATATTTATTGAAATCTTAGTGAAAAGTCCTTTTCAGTGGGAGCTCTCCCAGGAGACACAAAAAAGAGCTGCTACTTCACCAGTCGTACTACTACGATTGTTACTTTTTTCAGTAGCTTGGGCAATTCCTTGAGGCCACAATTACACCTCCTAGAGAGAATCTGCAAAGCAGAGTTTCCAGCACTGACAGGATGTCTGTATGTGATTCCAGCACCACTTCCAACTTAATATCATGGCTGAACTCAGGCATGATATCTGGTGAAATAACTTGTGATTTTCTTGATGATTAAGGCTTTAGCAATTCTTCACATACAAGTCAGTTCTTGGTAAGGACTAAACACTTATTTCTCAAAGCGACATATAACTGAAAACCACTAACTGATAGATGGATAGATTGCTAAAACTGGTAGGAAACAGACCTTGTGATTGTAATGTATTTTTCTCCAGCTGTTATGATAAGAATACCGGCAGTTCTGCTTTCATTTAATTCACAGTATCTGTGCAGTATTGTAGATTGAAATCAAATGATTAGACACTTGACCAAGCCTTTGAAAAGTGAAAAATTCTGATGCAAGAGTTGTAATTAAGATAATGGAGGAAAATGAAAGAATCATCTTTGATAATCAGTGTATAAGAGTTTAACTCAGCATCAGAAATCTTTAAAAACAGAGGCACACAATTCAATACAATTTGTTTGATAATTGTCAAATTATACTCTTGAAGAACAGTAAAAGATTGCACAGCTAGTTATTCACTAAATCACACGTGAGTATAGTTCACAAGTCAGAAAAGTCAAAGTGTATTCTCCCTTCCCTATCAATATGTTTCTCTACTGTTTGAACTGGAAAAGTATAGATTTTTGTTTGTTTCTTTTTAATCTTTTTTTCCAAGTAGACTACATTCTGCATTGTGGGATAGGGCTGTTTGTAATTTGCTGTTGCAATGAAACTGTGAGCAAAATAATAACTGCTGGATAACTCAGCTGGCAGTTAAGGCAGTTATCTGAGTATTCAGCAGGAGCATTTTGCTTCTACTCTTTGCACGACCCACCTATAGTCCAGTTCTGTAGTTCATAGTAATGCCAAACTCTTCACCTCCACTTGTTGGAAATATATCTTGGGAAAGAAACCTGTAAGAGAAAAAAAGGGACTAAAGAATCATACAATAGATATTAAAATGGAATTAAGGTGGGGTTTGGTTTTGGTTCCTTTTTGTTTTTTCCCCTTTTTCCCCCTAGTATTTTATGAGGCCTGAATTCTGGTACAGACTGCAGAAATAAGTAATTTATTTGCATCCAAAGACTGTCTCAGAGCAGCTCTTCTGAGTAGGAGTTGATGGTTTGGGCTCTTAATATATCAGGCATTACTATGCCTTTATGCATATAAAATGACCAAAGCCTATTTTACTCAAAAAGCACTTGTATTTAAAATACTCCATATAATCTCTGGCTGCAGAATAAACTGAAAGTATTACAGACTGTTAAGGTGATTCATTTGCAAAGCCAACGATTATGTAGCCATTTAATTTTGCTCTTACCTATTAGCACTAACATCATAGAAAAGCATGTTCATTTTCATTATAATAAAGCACACAAAATCCATTGTAAAACATATTTATTCACTGTAACCCAGCTTCACCTTTGTCATGGTTTAACCCCAGCCAGCAGCCAAGTTCCATGTAGCCCTTAACTCACTCCCCCACCAACAGGTTTAGAGAGAGCATTGAAAGGGTAAAAGCTGGAAAACCCATGGATTGAGATAAAGACAGTTTAACAGGGTAAGCAAAAGCCATGCACACAAGCAAAGCAAAGCAAGGAATTAAGTCACTGCTTCCCATGGGCAGGCAGGTGTTCAGCCATCTAGGGCTCCATCACACGTTAACAGTGACTTGAGAAGACAAATACCCTCACTCCAAACATCCCACCTTTCCTCCTTCATCCCTCCACTTTATATATATATATATATATATACTGAGCATGATGCCAAGTGGTATAGAATATCCCTTTAGTCAGTGTGAGTCTCTTGTCTTCATCGTGTCTCCTCCCAGCTTCCCATGCACCTTCAGCCCCTCTGTTGTTGGGGCAGTATGAGAAGCAGAAAAGGCCTTGGCCCAGTATAAGCCCTGCTCAACAATACCACAAATCTCTAAATTATCAGCCCTGTATTCAGTACGAGTCCAAAACACCATCCCATACTAGCTGTGTAGCCACATACTAGCATAATGAAGAAAATTAACTCTATCCCAGCCAGAATCAGCAGGACCTTTCAGACAGCCTGGCACTGAAGTAATGGACCAAAACACACCCTTGCAATTGTTGTACAATTTGTAAAGTATAATAGTAGTGTCCATTATTGATTCACCTTATTTTTAACTGTTTAAAAGTTTGAACAGCATCTCGCTTTTATCTCATGCTTATGGTCTACAGGACAGAAATGCAAAATAATAAACCCCATATCCAAATAGAACAAAAATAAAACTCTGTGATTTAAAAACAGAGCTTAGTGAAATATTTTCTTTCTGTAAGAGAAATATTTTAAGAGGCAGGCATTTCATATATAGTGGAAAATTATAGAGAAGGATTTGGAGAAGATTCATTGAGAACTTTGACCAAGAACATTAGCTCAGTTACCTTACCTCTTTCCTACAGTGCCATGACTGAACCACATGTTCGAGTTGAATAGAAGCTGCCTAGAAACTCAGTCCCAAGGACTAAAAATTGTCTTTAAACTCTGATTTAGGACATCAACTTGGAATTAGACAGCTGCTGACCTATCTTGAAGTGTTTACTTAAGAGCTTTCCTGGATCTTGTCTAATACCAAAGAAATTGTCTAAAATAAGACAATAAACTATGTATTTGAAATAGTAGAGAAATGGCAGTAACTGGAAGAATGAAGGAACAATGAGGATATAACCATAAGGTGCCACGCAAGTGCTTGGAGAAACATACAAATTTCAGCTTACAGGTCATTACAAAATAGAAATAGTAAGAGGGGATTTATATTTATTAGCATTATATGCTGAAGGACAATTTGATTGGCTGAAAAGAAGCTATTTGACAAAAGTTTTGGAAGTTTCACATAATGGTCGAAAACTTTCTTAACTAAAGACATTGTAGTGGAGCCTATAGTAAGGAATAATGGATACCACTCAGAAGTCTTTACTTTCTCTAGCAGAAAAAGGCAATGGTGCCCCTTTTTGCCCTCCCTTTTTACCATAATTCTGGGACAAATCAATCAAAGAATCCAACACAATAATGGAGTTGAAGGTATAAAGATATTGGACATCTTGGATAGAATTTCATTATATGCAGTTGATGTCATTCTTTTCTAACCCAATCCGTATTAATCCCTTGGGGGCAGCAGCCAATGAATTAAAGTTTGAAGAAGTCTCACTGCAGAATTGTAATCAAAGAAAGTTCAAGATTCAATGTATCAAACTTTCAATAATAATATATGAAGCCATACTAAATATGGCTTCATTTGGACTAAACATTCAATTGGGTACTTTTGAGTGCAATTACCGCATTGTACCGATGGTCATATGATCTCATTTTTGTGCAGCTATATAGGTCTATTGACCTTGAATAGTGTAACTATATAATGGATATAACAATAAAACTACTCTGCTTTTAAGGAGAACTTTTCACCCCAGGATGTCAAAGCATTTTAGAAAAGAGGTCAGGATCATTATCTGCATTGGCTGGGGGAACAGGAGCCAAAGAAGAAAACTGACTTGACCAAAGTTGTCTAGAAGACCTGTAATATAGCCAAAAACTAAAAGACTCCTTTGTGTTTGGTGCCAGCATCAGGAGACGAGATGAAGCGTAGTAAGATTAATGTTTTTCCCAATCTTGCTTTATTGCTCCATTTATTGTGATATGTGAAAGTGCTCCAGATATATGTGTGTATATTGAGCAAGAAAATGAAATCATCTTAGCTTTCAAAGCTTTTCCCATCAAAACCGGTTTCAATAAACTAATAATACCATATTCAAAACCGTGTACATATGCAGAAAATATTCACCAAAGTTGCAATTGTCAGTAAACCCCAAGATTTTAAGAGTTTACACTGTGGGTGAATGAGTTATGAGAAAAGATGTGTTGGTCAGTGCTAAGGTAGAGATGTGGGTTAGCCTAACTAGGCCGAGGATAGGGCCTCGGCAGTAGGACAGCAGGGTTCAGCAGTGTTTGCACATGGAGTTGAGGTGAACACTGAGACACTATCTGACTCCAAAATCTTTTTACTGAAATATCTTGCAAGACCATGATTATGCAATTAGGATCGTATTTGCATAACTCCCAACCATTAGAAAACAGTATTTGGTTAAAAAAAACACTTTTATTTTTTTAAAATTACGATATATAACTAATTAAGCATACTAGGAAAAAAAGAAGCTACTTGCCTTGCACGGTCTTCCCATGCAAAATCAACATGAAAATATGAATTTTAGTAGGGAAAAAAATCATCAAATCAATTGCTCATATATTTAAAATATACATCACATCTAAGTTGTTCTTGAAAATAACTTTTTTTCTACTTGTGTTACTCAACCCAGACATCAGCATTATGGTGTTGATTTTACTTATATTTTTGTCAGTATTTTAGGCTTGCTAGGCTAACAAAAAATATCTTCCAAAGGACAAAATGTACAATAGTTCTTCCTTGATTTTAGCTCTCAGTGAAAGTCTTATCATAGAATTCTTTCTGTAAATATTGTGACAGTCTTTACTGTTGCAATGTTTCTTATTTCATCACTAAAATTTGATTAGTTACAGACAATTTGTCCAAAAAGCGATTGAAAACCTAATTTCAGTTTACTGGGTATACACAGATTCAAAGCCCCACATATTGTTGAACACCAAGAGCTGCTGTCAGTCATTAATGGGCTATGTTTATACCTCCTGAAAAGTTGAATTGTAAACCAGCACTTTTTCTTCCCTATTTTCCAAAGTTCTCTGCAGAAGATATTGTGGAGGAATTGGAAGAAATTAGTATTATACACTGAAGACATCTTGGCTGATCACAAGCTCTGGTCTCAGACAGAGCATCGAGAAAAGGATCTGTTGGAGGAAACCTAGGCAGGCAAAGCTTTGAGGTGGTTCTGCTTTAAAGTATTTTCCTCAGTTAAGAGCAATATGCCTAAAACTCAAGAAGTCAAGTTTCATTAGACTGTAGACTAGGATATTCAACTTTTCTTAATAATGAAAACCTGAAGAGTCTAGCCATGCCCAGTATGTCTTTGCAGTATAGTTTCTCTTTTCCATTCTGAAATCCACCAGCTCAGATGATGTCTGAGTAGTCGCAAACTCTGCAAGACCACCCTGTTTTGTAGAAAGCTTCTGTTTATGCTGCCTCTGAAATCTGACTTTCTGCTTCTTGTTACTCAGTGAAGGTGTTTGGCCTCTACATAACCACTCTTCTCCCTGGCTCAGTGCTGTGACTCACTTCTTCCCGTATTTTGTTTATGTCTTATAAAATTTTTCTCCTTGAAGAAGTACAGCTACTTCCCATGTTAAGGTGAAGAATCCCCCTCAATTCAGAGGGTTTTGGCCTGGTCACTGCCCCTCAAGGAACGTTTTATACAAATGAAAAATTATCAAATCAAAAGCTACTGTCTGGTATGAGAGTTCCAGCCTCTCAGTGTTCACCTAGATGATCCTAAAAAGGGATGATCAGTCTCCCAATATTTAAAATAGCTACTCTGACAATCAAGTTTTTTCTATCTTATTTTAATTAAAAGGCCTTTGATTTTTTTGCCTCATCACTTTCATTTAAAGAACTGCCAATTTTTAATACAGTGAAGATGTGTAAGAGCTAAGTTGACTGACATCCAGCCATTGACCCACAAACATAAATAACTCCCCTAATGAGGAATAGAGTAAATATCGACTAAGGATTTGTTCAGTATTGCTCCCATAGAAGAAATAAATGTCAAGACACTAAAGTATTTTTCAGTGAAAAGTATGTATATATGTGTTTTTTTCTGTCTCCTTGTCACACAGTATCTGGTGTGATATTTACAAAACAATTTAGATAGCTCAATACATTAAACCCAACTTTTGGAAATATGTTACAGACACAATTCCCAAAGGCAACACAAGAAAGTTAGATGTTTCATCTGCAGCTGCTTTAATAACAAAATGAAAAACTGCAATCCGCTTTTATTAAAAAGTCTTAAAATGCCTCAGGGAAAAGTGGGATCATAGTTTTAAATTTCTTTAGGTGACACAAAAAGTCATTATCTTTTACCCAAGACTGCATTGTGTTAGATTCTATAAAATACAATGAAGGCACATCTGCAGCAACTTGTAAAAAAAATACACAAGAAAGCACATATGATGACATTTTTTACATTTGCAATATTTCAAAGCAAGGGCAATTAAGAATTTTTGTATGAAATCTTGAAGCAAATTCAACTTTATCAGTTTTGGAAAAAAAAAAAGAAAACAACAAAAGAACAAAAGGAAACAAAACAGCAAAGAAAACAAAGCACCAGCTTTTCAACATCTTTAGTGAGCATTATGATATCTAGGCTATGCTATACAATCTGGTTGTCATTTTATTGCACAGAACTTTCAAAGACTCTAATTTCTATGTTTATTTGTGTCTGTGTGTTTCCATACATGTCTTTCTGTGCCTTTGTATATGAAATGGAAATTGCAATTTACAGTTGTTCCGTACTTAAGTTAAACTCAGAGTTAAAATTTACATCACACTTAAAATACAAAACACATGCACACACAAAGCTAAAATAAAAATAACTAATTTTTATCAGGCATTTAAGCCATGAAAATAGGTAATTTATGTTGTAAAACACATTTGTACTATATAAAAAACAACCTGATTGGACTTTTAGTTTGTTGGCGGTTTTTTGATGGACCAGGCCTCTACAAATGTCTACATTCTTACCAAACTTCAAACAATGATTCAATTTCTTTGTTTGATGTACAATTCTTGAAAAAATAATTTTATCAGCTTATGTTTTGTTAATAAATGTTATAATTAGGATATTTTTTTGTTATCTAATAATAGAATGTCAGAATTATAGAATGGTTTGGGTTAGAAGAGACCTTATAGATCATTTAGTCCAACACCCGTCCTATGGGCAGGGATACCTTCCACTAGAGCAGGTTTCTCAAAGCCCCATTCAACCTGGCTTTGAACATTTCCATGGAGAAAGCACCCACAGCTTCTCTGGGAAACCTATTTGAATAATTCACCACCCACCTGATAGCATAGGGTTAAAATGTTTCTAGAAATCATGGTAGTTAAGATAGGTCTTGGGAACGGGAATGGGCATTGTCTTTGCTAAAATCATGTTAACCTGTACCTGGTGTACCCACTTGTACGGTAGGTGATGAAGTTAAATGCGATGATTGCTTAGTAAATATAGTTAAAAATAATTATTTAGTTATTACAGGAATCACGGTGAAGGGACAACAATCATGAGGGATGTTGTGGGGAGGAGGCTTAAACTCATGTTTGGGTGGAAACAATATACACAATAGAACAATATCAAGTAGATGATTAACATATGATTATACAACAGTTATGTAAGGAAAGGGTATAAAAATGTATCCATTCCGAATCCATGTCGGAGTCAGATTTGGGTCTGTACCCCTGATTCCCAGAGCTCTTCCATAAAAGCACCTGCATATAATCATCCAGTGATTATGTGTTTCTGTGCTAACACACCCAGTAAAAAATTTATTTCTAATATCTAACCTAAATCTACCCTCTTTCAGTTTAAAATCATTACCCCTCATCCTATCTGTACACTCCGTGATAAAGAGACTATCTTTCCTGTGGGCACACTTTAAATAATGGAAGGATGCTATAAATTCTATATGAAGTCTTTTCTCCAGGTTAAACAAGCCTAACTCTCTCAGCCTGATCTCATAGCAGAGGTGTTCCAACCTTCTGATCACTTTTGTGACCCTCCTCTGGACTTGCTCCAAAAGATGCATGGCCTTCTTACGTTGGGGCCTCAGAGCTGGATGCAGCACCCTAGATGGGGTCTCACAGGAGCAAAGGGGAAAATCACATCCCTTGACCTGCTGATTATGCTTCTTTTGATGCAGCCCAGGATACTGTTGGCTTTCTGGGCTGTGAACAGAGATGGCTGGGTTGAGCTTCTCGTCAACCAATCTCCCCAAGTCCTTCTCCATAGGACTTCTCTCAATCTCCTCATCATCCAGCCCATATTCACATTTGGGATTACCCCAACCCAGGTACAGGACCTTGCATTTGGCCTTGCTGAACTTCATGATGTTCTCATGGGCCAATTCTTTAGCTGTCAAAAGTGCCTCTATAGGACATTCCTTTCATCTAGAATGTCAGCCACACCACACAGCTTGGTGTCATCTGCAAACTTGCTGTAGCTGCACTCAGTCCCACTGTCCACATTCCCAATAAGTGTGTTAAACAGTGTCAGGCCCAATACCAGTTCCTTGAGGAACACTACTCATCACTGCTCTCTGCTTGGACACCAAGCCATTGAGCACAACTCTTTGAGTGCAACCACCCAGTCCATTTCAATTCCAAGTCTCTCCAGTTTAGACACAAGGATGTTTGGTGGAACAATATCAAATGTTTTGAAAGAGTCCAGGTAGGTGACATCAGTTGCTCTTCCATTATTCACTGGCACTAAAACGCCATCATAAAAGGACACCAAGTGTGTCAGGCACAATTTGCACTTAGTGTAGCCATGTTGGCTTGTCACCGCTCACCTCTCTGTTTTCCATGTGCTTTAGTACAGCTTCCAGAAGGATTTCCCTCGTGACCTTGTTGGGCACCTCTATGAGACTGACCAGCCTGTAGTACCCCTCTTCCTCCTTTTCCCTGTTTTAAAAATGAGAGTAATATTTCCCCTTTTCCAGTCAGTGGGAACTTCACTGGGGTACCATGAATTTTTAATTATCATGGGTAGTGTCCAGTGATAGATATCAACGGAAATAACAACCTGATCATAAGCAATCACTTTTATTCAAAAAGACTCCTTTATACATATTAAATACAATTTATATATTCTTAAATCTGCTTTAGTTCTTTATGGCACTTTGGAGAACTTACTTTAACTGGGAGCTATTCCTTGTTTGAAACATTTAGTAGGCATTTTGAACTACAAGTTCTGGCTGTTGCTAAAAGTGAGAGATTATAATGACAGGAAGATCTTAGTCATAACCAAACAGTCACTGAGACCATCTCTTCAAAGGGCAAGACATTTTAAATAATACACTATTATGATACAGACATGATCTATAGTTCAGAATCCTTTCTTCTACAAATCTCTTTAAGATTGGACCATCTGGAAAGAGTGGTGACATTAAATGGATATAAGGATGTCCTGTCTAAATAAATGAGGAATGTTAGAATGAGCTGTCAGACCCATAAACTATGTCACAGTGCAAGTACGTGTCTGTTTGACCCTACTTAAAGGAATTTTTCATTGAAAAGATTTTCTTCTAGAGGTACTTTTAGACAAAAATGCTTTTGATGAGGGACTGTTCTGCAAAAAAATGCTGGAGTCTTTTTTAAATTACTCCCCCCACTGCCATCCCACAGAATGCAGAATATGGTTATGTCTTAAATGCTTGTGTAGGTCTTTAAAGTGGAATAGGTTGTGCCCTTATGACACCCTATTATGTGATTAATTGAAAGTTTTATGTATACTATGACCCTGAAATAGCTATTTGGCATGCACTTTTGGAAATGCAAAAGCAAAACCGTTATTGACTCAAAGTACATTATCAGGGAATTCTCAGAATAGGTTTTTTTAACCAAACTCAGAAAGATTTTAAGAAAAAAAATTTCCCAGTAAATGGACTATATTTTCTCTTTTTTTTTTTTTTTTTTTTAAATTTTAATTTTTTTTA
>VWZQ01009813.1:237393-260174 GCA_013397015.1 Myiagra hebetior
TTTTTTTTTTTTTTTTTTTTTTAAGTTTACAATTCTTTTAAAAGATTTTTTGGATAATCTTAAAAGTCCCTTCCCACCTAAATATTTCTATTATTCCATTGGCCTATATCCATGAAAATAATTGCTTACTTTTGTACTTTCAGATTTGTTCTTTCCTGTAAGTTGAGAAAGCTCATTTTTATGATTTTAAGTTGAGATTTATTGTAAATGAATGTTGGTTGGACAATCAGAGCACGGGTAGTAAGAACTTCATAGGTAAGAAGAGTGGATTGGGGATTTTTTTTAAAAAATTCCTCTTAACACATAGAAGGAAATGTGTTGTATAAGGGAAGTATATGTGTACACCCATATATATGTACATATCTGTATATATAAAGGAGTTCTGAAGCCTAATTTCAGTGAGATGCATTTCAGAACCAGTTTCTCTGAACATGCCTCATGGCAACCCTATGAGGACAACTAAAAACTGAAGCGACTCAAAGTCATTTGAGACACCCTATCCTGCTGAAAAGTAACCTGAGTTACGAGTAGATACTTCAGAGTATCTTACCATTGTCAGATTGCACCTGTGCATTAATAACCAAGAGTCCCTAAATTAGATAGGCATACTCTTTTACAATTTCTCTGCCAAGGAAAATAGCGCACCTTTTGCTTATCTTCTGGTCACAGTGAGCAAATCTTAAAAAGGAGTGATGCCTGAGTTCTACTGACCCAGATGAGTCAGCTACTATCACAGTAAAAAGAATTTTAATTTATGGTCCTTAGACCAATATTACTTTTCTTAACTGGAAAACAAAAATTGTGCGCCTCTTGGAAGTCCCGTATCTAGTAAATACTATTATTAGTGGACTTCTAGAACTTGATAAATTCTAATAATTTACACATTTTGTTTATTTCTCTTGCAAATTAAATATAATTAATTCATATGGTTACATTATGTAGTCAATCTATACTCACATTTCCAATTTCCTATAGTCAACTTCTTTTCACAGACGTAAAAAAACCCTGCTTTTCTTTCGCTTGTTCCTTTCGAGAATGTTTTTAGAATTTTTGTTGTTCTCAGGTAAAAAAAGAACTAAGCAGTATTCAAAAGAATTCAATACTCTGGAATAGCATATTACTGGAAAGTAGCCAGATCTCTTCAATTACAAAGTAGGAATATTAAAAATAGTGAAAGGAAAATTTGTGTGGTTTAAATCAGTTTAGTTCCTTGGAGGAATGTTCCAGCAGAAAGTAGGGTTTTCTGTAGATAGCTTTTCTGATGTTAGAGCTTTTATTGAATGCAGATTACACTAAATTAAAAACAATTTTGGCTACCATCGACTAAGATGAGGCTCTACTATGTATGCAAACTACCATTGTGCTTTTAAGTGATATGAGTAAGGCATTAATGTTATATTGGGTAGCATTTTTGTCAACTGACATTTACCTTGGGAATCAAAGTATTTTCTTCCTTAAAGAAACATAATCAACCTTTAATCTATAACCTATTGTACTAATTTGAAAGGAAACCAGCAGGAGATTCTAAGTAAGAACTACAATTCATTAGGAAAATTAAAATAAAGACAGAAAACACTGTCTTGAACTAACAGTCAGGATACAACCTGACACCCTGTCGGGCAGGGTGCTGGCTGCAGTCCTCCTGAAGTGAGAGATGTGGCTCTGTTGAAGCAGTGATTCTGTAGAAGGGTCTGGTCTTCCTCTGAAGGTCCAGTGGTGGTGATGTAGCTCTTGTCCTCTGGGAATCCAGTAGGTAAGGGCTGTCCATGGTGTTCCAAACCTCAGAATATATCCAGGTGGGAATGCTTGGTTCCTCCCCCTGGGCGGAGCATCTCACAATGGGATGATGTCATTTTATGAGTCATGCAGTGAGGCTTGATAGCCCCTTAGCAGAGATAGTCCCTGGAGGGAGTTACCAGGGATGGGTCATGGAGGAGATAAGGAACACTGCCCCACCTGTTTTTAATAGCTTATGAAGGTGGTAATAGAGTACATACTTTTGGTTGCATCTCACATTGTAACCTAAGTCACCTATTTAATCTAATATTATTTCTATATTAATGTGTAACTTTGCATTATTTTTTACAACAAAGATGAACACTTAGTTCTTTTCATGTGTCATTATATATTTCCTCAAATAAGAGAAAACTGCCAAGGCCCATGAAAATGTTTTCTTTTTCAGAATTCACTCTTTGTAATTGGAAAAGCTGAATGTTAGCTAATTCCAAATAAGTGTGCAAGAAAACGAGATTATTTTATTCATTAGTGATTTTTTTTTTTTACCACAGTGATAGTATATCTAATTAATAAAGTACTGGTTATTACTGTAAATAAAATCTGTGTATGTTTGATAAAAAATGTAAACTCTGAAAGTTTCCAAATGGTGGTTGGTAACTGCCTCCCTAGTTTCTATCTAGCTCAAAATTTCTCCATCAAATAACATAACAATTAAAAAAAAAAGATATAAACAGAAAGATATGCTAAAACTAAGAGAAGCAATATATAATGTCAGGTTTTTTATGCTAGAAGTACTTCTCTTTCATGATCGTTGTAAAGACTGTAGGTAGCAAAGAAAAGAACATTGAGGACTGCATGACAAAAAAACCAACCAAACAAAAAGAAACTCCATTGTAAACACTGATCATGTTACTGAAAATGTGATATGTGCTCTTTGGAAGAGAAATAAAATGTCTAGAAATGTACCCAGAAAGCCTATAGGTACCTTAAAATGGTGAATATTAAGGACCTAGTAACTTTGTGAAAACTTTATCATTGTCTAATTTGAAAGCTCTGAAAGACATTGGATCTGTGGGAAAATGAACTATACTATAAAACAAGAATATCAGAGTAGACTTAAATTAGTCTGGAGGTCCAATTGTTAACTGAATTTTACACGTCTGGATGAGATGAAGAGGAAACTGAAAAGTGTATTAATACTAATAGAGCTGTAGAGAAAATATGAGTCACATTAAGATTTTATTGAAAAGTTGAAACACAAGCTGTTGATACAGTCTAGAGAACTTGAGACATGCACAGAGAAACAATATTAATATCAAAGCATGTTTGAAATGACCAGAGGGATTTCTTCAGGCAATCAGTCCACAGGGATAAAAATAATATAGTAAGAAATAAACTGTGATTGATTTTTTAAAAAGATCTATGGGAAAAGAAGGCATCATGTAATCCTTTGCCAAGGTAAGTTGAAAACAAACTAGTGAGTAGGAAGTGGTTATTAATCAAAGTGATGACAATTTACAAAGCAGACTGAGAAAGTTAGCTAATTGGTAAACACTAGAGAGGAGTAGAATTCATAATCATTGCTTGGAGAGTGAGGATAGTTTGTATTTTCAGTTTTAAATATATTTACCATCCAGAAAGGTACAAATAATTATATGTGCACGATTAGTTAATCATTGGAACAGGCTCTCCTTGGGAGTGGTGGAGCTTCCTGGTGAAAATGCTCAGAAAACAACCAGCAACCAAGTATCCTGCAGCCTCACACTGACTCTTCCCCCACCGGTGGGATCTGGGAGAGAATCGGAGGGGTAAAAGGTAGAAAAGTTACGGATTGAGATAAAGGCAGTTTCTTAGGGAAAGCGAAAACTACGCACGCAAGCAAAGTAAGATGAAGAATTAATTCACTGCTTCCCATGGGTGGGCAGGTGTTCAGGCATCTCCAGGAGAGCAGGGTCCTATCTCATTTAATAGTGATTTGGGAAGACAAACACTGTCACTCCAAACAACCCCCCCCGCTTCCTCCTTTTCCCCCCCACTTTATATACTGAGCATGATGGGCTAAAGTCCGGAATGTCCCTTTGGTCAGTTTGGGTCACCTGTCCCAGCTCTGTCTCCTCCCATCCTCCCAGGCACCCCAACTTCCCTGCCAGCGTGGCAGTAGGAAAAGCAGAAAAGGCCTTGGCTCTGTGTAAGTTCTGTCAGCAGTAAGAAAAGCATTTCTGTATTATCAACCCTGCGTTCAGCACAAATCCAAAGCACAGGCCCATATCAGCGTATATCTTACACAAGTAGATGTGACATTTTGTGATGTGGTTAGTGGGAATGGGGACATTCAATTGAAGGTTGTACTTGATGGTCTTCAAGGTCTTTTCCAACCTTAATAGTTCTGTGAAAGCTGAAAGGCAGATCTGCCTTCTTCAGGAAAAGGAGGTGTGACTTCCTAAATTGTTGTGTGCATTTTTTATCTGGGTTGCAGGCAGGGGCTTTGCCTTTTTTGTTTAAGAAATCAAAAGTAACATAGGAGAGGGGTATTATTACATGCAGTAAAATCTCATGGAAAAGTTTTTCTTTCCAGATAAGGTAGATATAAAGACAGTGGGAGAATTAAAAAAAATAATTAAGAGTTTTTGATGTTAGCCTCTGTGAAAGATAAGGGTGCACTTCATCAGACCAAATGTAACTACCCAGCTTGTATATCAGTCTTAGCTCCCTTAATTCAAAGAGAAAAATATGCATTTTGGAGTGAGTGACTCTTTGCACACTAAAGAGATAAACACGTGTGTTCTGATAAATTCCCTAAATAATTTTTTCTCCCTTTGTCTGTGAGCAAGGAAAACTGGATGACTACTTCATCTGTAGAGATTTCAGAGATTTAACAGAGAGGCTCCTATCCAGACCAATTAGATATTGGAGCAAAATGGAATGAAAAATATAGTTTATTCAAAGTAAACCATCAGACAAAGGGGACAAAATATCCTATAGGGATTTAAAGAAGAAAAACTTTATCTGGATTTTTTTAGAAAAACAATCATTTAGGAAAGTAACAAATGCCTTACAAAAGGATTAAAAAAGAAAAGGAAAAGAAGCTGACCATTTTATTGCTGAAAGCTATATTGTACTAGATATATTAAGGAAAAGATAAGTGATAGAAAAAATATAAGCCTTGAATGAAGGATATCTAGCCAGGTCCCAGAGAAGTTTAATTATAGGGATGTTCTAAATTGGCCCAGGATAAGTTTATGCTCATTACTCTAAATATTATATCATGACAAAGTTGTTAAAATTATTTAGTACTTGCTATACAAAAAATAGAGACTACAAGTCAGAGAAAGGATCACCATCACAGGCAGAGTTACAGAAAGAATACAAAGATACTGTAGGATTTTAAAAACTATTATATGAAGCATGAACAAGGAAGACTATGTATGATGCCTTCGGGAGACAGGGAAGATGGGTCTTTCACTGCAGACTCTTCCTGAAATTGTGAGCTGAGGAAAATTGATGTAAAAGGAAATTCACTATGAATGTTTATTTATAACCAAAACTGTAGCATGCTAACATTAGAAATTATAATAACAGTAACAGTAAAAATATAACAAGAATAAGAATAGCAGCTGATTATTGCAGTGAAAAGACTCTTACTATTGAATAGCAGAAAGAGCATTTTATGTATTAGAATCCGTGCAATTAAGGCAGTAGAGGATTTAGAAAGAAACATTGGTAAGCAGCCTCAAAACACTGAGGTAGAAAAATTCTGGCATTATGAAAACTTCCGTCTAAGGTAGGTTTGCCTTGGTGATTGCATCCCTCTTGATTCTTTCTCTCTTTTTAAGTATTTAGGAACCATCAAAGTGAAAGTGCAATAATTGTAATTTTAATAGCAATATTAATTACAAGAATTGTGGTTGTTATTGTTATTATAAGCAAGCGAGGAACAGAATTTTACTAATTGTTGGATGCTGACCAGTCAGGCATAGGATTACTGAAACACCAACAGGAGCTGCATCAACCTGCACAGTATTTCTATCAAAATCTGTGCTAACATATAACAACATTTTTGAAGTTGTTGATGTAACTGATCACCTTATCAGCTTTCTGCCAAAAAAGTGTCTTATAGATTCTATAATTGCCTGCCTTGTAACGAATCACCTCTAGTGCTGGAATAATTAAATTGACTAATTTTAAGCTGAACTAAGAACAGGAGCTGTCAGTCAGTAACAGGCATTCTCATAAATTATCTTGCTCACTGGCCTTTTATGTAAGCAGAACTTACATGTAAAAAAAGCATCAGCAATAAACCTTTGGTAGTTAAATGCCTTCTATTCCCCATGAGTGCCTTCATAACTACAGTTTTCTTGGCAGTGAAGCTGTAATGACAGCTGTCATCGATGGACTTCCATGAAATATACCCTGACCTTTGGATGCTATATGTTACAATTACTTTTGTAAAGCCTTTGGGGCCTTGAATTGGGATTTCACACTTCTACATAGCTGCATATTGTTAACACTTCTTGAAGCCATCAGAGAAAATACAAGAGCTTTCCTTGTCAAGTTTTTTTTTGTTTTGGTTTGTTTTTTTTTTTTTTTTAAATATGGAAACTCACACACAAAGATGATAATTTGCTGTTGAAATGCAAATATTGGCTGAGAGACAACTCTTTCATGAATGGGTTCTGAAAATAAGACATTTCACCACAGAGGTCACACACTTAAAAATAAAAGTTAATCTCTGCTTGACTATAAGAAAAAAGAAATAATGCAACTGACAGTTCTCAAAAGAAGCTTCTTGGAAATCACAGCCACATAACTGCTTCTTCTATGCTACTGAAATGCATGGTTTTGAGAATATTTAAAAATAGCACGAACCTTAATAAGATAAAAAGGATGACAATAGAAAACTCATTAAAAGCTGAATCCCTTATGAATTATTCTACCAAAAGAATCAAAGCTGACATACAAAACTGCCTTCTAAAAAAGATGGTCAAGAATTTATTTTTCTGTGATGGTCATGCCATTTGCTTAAACGAATAAATAAAATTAATATTACACATTTTAGACATGCTCTTGCCTCTCATGTCAACACAAAAGCACCATATATTGTGTTTGAGGAGTTGTGCTACAAGCTGTGAATGCAGAATTTTGATACTTGGTAAAATCTGTGTTGACTGAGAACAAAGATGAGTGCTGTTGCATCATATCTAAAAGAGAAAAAAAGCAGAGAGGATTATATGTAGATAAACAAGAAATTTACTTTTGATGTTTAATGTCATTTTACAGTTTTCTGCCAAGTGTTTCTCCTGCCAAAAAAAAGAGGAAACTTAACATTCTGAAGTTACAAACTTCCAGTGGTAAGGATAGCTCTCCGAACATTTTTGTGTAGATTTCAATGTTTCCTTAGCATAAAATTATGGTAATTTTCCTATTTTGTCTTAGTAGAATATGTCTACAAGCAACAACATGGGCTGATTATTTTTTTTGGCTAAGAGTATCAATTTTAAAGCCATTTATTTTATCATATATATCTCTGATGAACGTGTACACCAAAACCTTTCCCCATGTAACTTTCCATACAAGAGTGGCCTGTTGAAGCCAAGATCTATGGAGATCTGAATCAAAATGGCATTTTATTTCACATTTCTCAGATAATCTTGAACTTGCTTAAGAAATAGTTCCACTAACTGTAGCCTTACTCCTCATTATCCTCCTATTCTACAGGATTAGTATAAAACAGGTAAGTAGATGTTTAATCATGTTTTCAAAAAAAAAAAGAGTTTACTAATGATAGTAAAATCTTTTAGAAAAACAAACAAGTATTTTGAGTTTGAATGTTTATATTACTAAAATCAAGGAGTGTATGGCATCCACAGTAGTTCACAGATTTTCAAGCTTTTAATATCTTTTTAAAGAGGTGTAGCATGTGTTTTACCATGCAAGCAATAGACATATTTTTCAATGTTCTCTAGGGATGTTTTTAGGTTAACATCTATAAAAAAGATAACCACTTTTTCTTTTTTTTAATGTAGCTTCTTGATCTTAAGACATCCGTGAACTCAATTTTCAGAAAATGGTTGCTATTTCAGAAAAGTAAAAATTAAAAAAAAAAAGAGAAGAAGAAAAAAGAAAAAAAGAAAAGAAAACTGTATAAAACTCCAAACCTCTATATTTGGAGGATTATTCTGAGGACAAAGACTTGAATCTCTCTCTTCTTTGTTTTCCTTTGTATTACTGTGGAAGGAATATTGAAGGAATATTATTTAGTGGATATTATAGAGAAACATCTTATTATTGCTTCATAGTTGTTTTATGCTGTGTGGTAGTGATTTTGAGAATCAGCTTTTAAAAACTCAGCTTTTTGAAAACTAATGGATACTGTTGATTCTAAGCCATTCACTAACTATATGCCAAATTCACAGGAAGTTTAGACAGTATGGAAACAGTTATTACAAAGCAAATAGAGGAGGATACACTTCAGGCTGACCTCAGACAGGAACATTTTCAATGATGAAGCAAAATTCGCCTTCCTTGACAAGGCATAAGATCCCTCTGTTAACAAAAGCTGAACAACGTTGGGCTTATTTTGACTTGAGGTGATATTTAGGCATCCCAACAGCAAAAGCATAGTTTAAGTCACCTTCAGTATCAATAATTTCTAATTTACACACACATGACAGTATATATTATGCTTATACTACCAAACTAAAGCGGGACCTTGTCCCCAAGGCCATAAAGCAGTGACTGCCTTTTGTTTGTACTGGTTTGGATTGTTTTCCTCTATAAAAGCTTTGTGCTGGACAGAGATGTCTATAATCATGGGTAATAGTGATAGCTTTTACTAAGCTATCATAATAGTGGTAGCTTTTAGCAGTTTTTATTTATTCAAGTCTCAACAATTTTTTTTTTTTGGTTTTTGTAAACTTCATTGGGTGAAATGTACTGGCATGACATTGTACAAAAGAGGAACAGTAAAAGCTAAAGTGGCAATTAAGGAGACTATAGTGAGAAGTGAGTTGAGTTCTTGATGTTAAAAAATTCACAGTTTCCCTCTTTGTCCTCTCTGCCTTAAAGTCCCTTAACCTCTAGAACCTTACGTACTTAGAGTGTGAAAACACTGCTGAAATATTTTCAATGCTGGGAAGCAGATGTATAGCTTTTAAGAATTTTTTTGAATTGAAATGCAAACTCAAAATGTACTTGAAAAATGGCATATGGTTGAAGGTACAAAAATGCAGGTGAAAACCAGAAAAGCACTAGACATTGCTTTTCCTTCTTTTTTTCCCTAAATTACCATGACAGTGAAATAAGTCTTGAATTTTGTGTCTTCTCACTGGACTACAAATACAGAAGCTTCTATTCAGGTAGGAAATGCTCAGCATTATGATGCCTGCAACACAGTTTTCTGGGTCCTGCATGTAAGTTTCAAGCACAGCCCTGTTGGAAAGCCAAAGATCTCCAGACTTCATGAAGAAGTGTCTTAAAGTCTTCCAGACTGACCATGTAAAAAGGGATTCAACATAAGCACTAGTCATTTTTTAAAATTTACTTAATATAGATGGTTAAGAAGCATATCTTTGTTATGATGACATATTATGTGTGTCTTGTAGTTCGTCATTAATCAAGTAAAGCTGTTCTGTCTCACAACAAGACTTGTCCAGTAAAAAAGGGAACTGTCAGGTTTCTATTCAAGATAATTAATGGTCATCTGAATTTTTTATTCAGACTGATGAGTCTGGGGAGACCCATTCCAGAAACGATGCAGCTGTTAGGTTTAAGAGAATATCATAAATTTAAGTAATTTGGATGTGCCTGATTTGAAAACATTTATGTAATATTCAAAAGTAGTCCCTACAGAATTTTGCATACCAAATGTTACACAGCTATAATTTTCCATTCATTCCCCACTAACACATTTAATCTGTGGTAATTAATTATCTACCTGTGAAAAATTAGATCTAAATATTTACTTCAAAGTTTGGAAACTAAAATAGCCATGATTTTCTTTGTAAAAGGAATACATGAAAACTTTCTCTCTCTTTACACTGCAGTTTGCTACACAGAATGCTCTCAAAGATGAAACAAAGACATAAAAGGATAATTTTTTAGAGAAAGAATATCTTTAAAACTTGTCTGACTAGGCATATTTGACAACTTTACCACAACAGCAGGAGTTAACGCATCAACATAGCCATGTTTTCCATAGAGAAATCCTGGAGACTCAAAGACACGTAGTTCATCTTTAAAATCAGCAGAGCACAAGTAATTATGTAAAATGCTTCAGAATTTTTCAGAATATAGTATCAATTCACATATCTTCCAATAAAAGTCTTAACACACACATAAATATTTAAGAACAAAATGCAAGCTTATATACTTATGTACAATATTTGCATAGTCAAAATATTACAATAGAGAACATGAAAGAGAAAATGTTCCAAGCAGTTCTATTACATGGAACTTGGCAAATTGGATTGTCTGTGTTTGGTCCCTATTTCCGTTTTTCTAGTATGGAAAAAGAGGTTGAGGAAAAAATCCAAGGCTCCTTATTAAAACTACACTTTACATATACTGCAGTTAGTTGATTCAGACATGCAGCGTGGTCAGCAGTTTTGCTAAAATTTTGCTTCAACAATTCAAGAGTTTTTAATTCAAAATTGCAATACTTGAAAGAAAAAATGGCACTTTCCTGCTTTCATCCATTTCTCCTCTTTTCCAGTTTAAGAGTGAACCACACTTAGTCAGTTATGTTTTGTCCTTTGTTTTCATTGAACTTTCTGTGGTTAAAAATTTTGTAAATTTGAAGATATAATTAACAATCAAGGATTTCTTTCAAAAGATTCAGTGCTTCTTTTTTGTAGTAATCAATACTGATCGAAACAATAGAGTTGCATGAATTTACTATTGTATTTGGTAGTAATAACAATATGAAGCAGGCAGAAAAGGGTGATGGACAGGAAAAGGAAATTACTGTCTCTTCCATGCCATATCTATAAAATCATTAAATGTAAGGTGAAAAAAGAAAAAAAAATTGCTAACCATGCTTCCTATAGAAAGGAAGCTTTGCCTTAATAAACAGATGCTTGAGCAGAGAGAATTAAGTTGGTCATTTCACAAATCACTGTGGTATTCAGACAATGGTGCCAAATCTTCAGCCACAGGGGGCCTCCAGGCTACACAAACCCTACCTAGCATGTGTGAATCTTGTTATTTCCACTACATGGCTTTATTATTTCCGAGTATGAGAAACTCTATCCCCTGGGAAAAAGAGTGTCTCACCTTTGTTATGCTAACAGTAAGTATATTATAATTTCCCATTTTGATTCATTTTATAAAAACGTGTGTACCAGTTTCAGCATATTAGATTTATTTTCTCAATTTTGGACACAAGGATATATAGTATGTATGATTCAAGTGTGCAAAGGAAGTGAAAAATATAATATGACATCTGCTTATTAAATCTGCACCTGTATGCAGGTTTTCCCCTCAGAGCAGCTAATACTTGCAGAAGACAAACCACCAGAAAGTTACACACAGAGCAACTGAGGTTTCCAAACAATGTTTGTTGTATCCCAAATTCAGCCACAATTATTTTCACAAAAGAAATGTATTATGATTCAATATCTCTCAGGAATGAGAGGAAGTAAAAGGATTTTTGCAAGAGAAAAATATTTTTTTTAAATCCTCACAAAAAGAGATATGCAGACATTTTGGTAAATTATACATGTGCAAAGGCTTCAGTGAGCAACTGATCATGTGCATATATTTAAATATTTCCCCTTTTATTTATGACAAGAAAAAATATTTACCTCATTTTTCAAATCAATATATTCCTCTTTGAAGGTTTAAGTCCATCTGAAAAGGATATTTTCAACTGCCTACAAGATTTTCCTTTTGAGAATGAAGAAATAACTTTAAAATTTCAATGGCAGGAATTTATGTTATATACAGCTAATTTGGAAACACTATAAAAAGCCACCAACATCTCCATTTTAGTAATTTCTTTCTTTTAAGGTATGTTCTAAATAGTTTCAAGTTAATAGTGAATGTTTCTCTGTTGCAGCAAAATGGAAAAAACTGATTTCATATATGCCAAGGGATTTCTGAAATTGCTGTGATTGCAGTTAATAGAGAAGCAAAGGTTTTTAATACCAGTGCTTGTACATTTGTATTCCACAAATTATTTTCAGTGAATGCAGTAAAGTAGATTTTACCTTTTTAATTATCAAATTATGTTTATAAACATTGCTGTAAAGATATTCGCCATCCATTCCCACTGAAAAAAATAAAACATATTGCTGAAAGAAAGAGGATAATAAAGATATTTAATACTAATTCTCCTTTCTTTCAAGTACAGCATTTCAGCTCAGATTACTACCCCAGCAAACTCAGTCTCTGCTCCCTCTCAGATAAACCTTTTTCTGTTCTTAAATATTTTAAAAATCTTACATACGTTTTATGTAAATACCAAGTGTATTTTTGTGTTAGCTCCTACTTTGAGATCACTCTTAGAAAAAGTGACCCCCCACCCCATCCTCATCACCTGAGGATAAGAGCCCAGGAAATATAAACCACATATAATATTGCATGCAGCTTATTCCCTACAGGCAACTAGCCACTCTTAATCCTATGTTACTCTATAGAGTTGTATTAGAATATCAAAAGCAATTTTATTGTAGTTTTGTATCACAGTCTACAAAATGAGCCAAAATTACATGCCTAATTTAAATTAGTTCTAGGAGTGCCTTTACTTGTAGGCACTCCAGAAGATTATTTTTCCCATCACAAAGTACTGGACTATACCATTTCAGTTATCTTATGACAGAATGAGTTACCATTTGGAAGTGGTTCTTTTTCTGTTGTAGAAAGAGTCCACACGATTAGACATTAACATTTACCTATCCTGCATTATGGCACATTTCGATTGAATAGAGTTCATTTCAATGACTTATGCCTTTACAGTCATTTTTAGGTACTACAGAATTTCTAACAAGCCCTTGGATGCTGTTTAGTAAGGGTGAAGCTTTTCCTTTACTCCTTCAGGTGCAGACACGAAAAGGCAGCAAGGACCCAAGTACAGGCAAGAAAATAACTCCTCTCTGGACTAACTTATTCTGATTCTAGCCTTTGATGTGGGATCCCCTCGGAGGACACAGATTGGAGGTGATATTTAGCGATTGTCTAAGGAAACACAAATGTCGAGCTAAGATTAGACAATTTGTAAAATTGAAGTTAAGTTATAATTAAAATCACACCCCAGTTTTTATATTTTAGGTATGGAAAGTTATGTGAGGAAAATCTGAATCCTACAAAAATAAGAATCATTAAGTTCTGGTATCATTTTTTTACAAATGAGACTGAGATGGTTGTCCCAGATTTTCAGATTTGCCATGGTTTATTGTTTTACTGTGAAGATTGCAAACAGAAGATATTAGCACTGAAAAATTTGTCTTATAAAACGTTTTCTCAGCAATGTCACAATAGATCTTCCCTTCTTCTACCTTAATCTCTCCAACTTTTAACATATTTACCATATCTGAATTGCTAGCCCTGAATTTTCAAATTTAATTTTAAAATTTATCACTGGAATGTCAAAATCATACCAGCACTTAATAAAAATATTTTGATACTTGTAATTACATTGCAGTTGGAGATTTTTTAAAATTGTAGCTATTGTTTTTGCCTTCTGATTTGATTTAAGCTTTCCAAGCACATGGGTATATTGCAATTTTTACCAGTTTGCTTATATCTTTTCCTGTTTTATGTCCAATGTTTGGGGGTTTTGCATTTTTCTTTATTCTAGGTCAACCTTCCAATTGAAAAAAAAATCCCTACTGTATGAGTAATTAGGATCAAATTTCCAGCAGAGCTTGAACAACCATAATACCACATCTCTTGTCTATGATCTTTCACTTGTTTCAAAAAAGGGAGTTTCAAAATAAAAAAAAATTATCTGAAATAGTATATAGGGAATGCCTTTGGCACAGAAGTAAGGTTTTTCCTCTATTTATTATTTTGTCACTTTATGGCTGTTAAAAATGTGCTCAAAAATACTTAGTATTTTATGAGTATTTTTTTCCAGGAAAAATTGTTTCAAAGCTGTGACACTCCAGAAAGAAAAAAAAAAAAAAAAGCAAACAAAAAAACCCCAACAAAACACAAGAAAACACCAAATTCTAGTAAAATGTAAAGACTATATGCTTATACAAATAGATTGTATTCCAGATGGGTAAATAAATAATACCGATTGAAAGGTTAGAAATTTTTTTCTATCCTGTCACTTTAAAACTCCTGCTAAAATGACACAAAATACTGTCTAAACAACAACACAAGACAGCAAAATGGAACTATAAAGTTTATGTCACTTGTGAGTGCCTTGGTTTAGTCTGCTCTGAAGGATGATGTCCTTGCAAAGTGTTTATGTTTCTAGTCACTTTGGAAGAGCAAAAGACAGAACAGCCTGGTACGATTGAGGACTGTCAAACAGTGGAACAAAGGGATTTGCTCCAGGTAAACCTAATGCAACCCAAGTAAACATCAATTTAGCTAGCAGAGGAATTGGAGCTTGAGAGGAAGGATAAGAGAAGAATAACCTTTTTTTTATGGCTTGTTTGCTGTAAGTGTAGTTTGATCTCTAGTGGCTTGCCAAGTAGGTCAACAAAAGTATTTGCAGTAATTGGCAGTGAGTTTCTGGAATTCACTGTCAGAAAGTACTTGTTCCTAAGGGAAAATAACTTCACAGAATGGATTAGAATAATTTTCTACTGCTTGGTGAGGCAGTTGGTTAAATTGGTGTTTTGTTTTACTATGGCTGTGTTGCTGACTGTGTACTTCCATACATTTCACTGAGAAGCCAGAGAGGAAAAAAATTACATTTGCATATTATAATAAGATGCTACAAAGGACACAAAATGGGCACATTTTTTATATTGCATGTGGAAAACACAAACTGTTATACCATTATGTATGTTTGCTCTTGACAGAGGGGAATTGCCAGTATCCTTTACAAAGTTATAGCCAGAGCTGTGTGAGAACAGGGCTCATCCTGGGCAATCTTCCTCTATGTAGCTGTAAAAGGAGAGGGAAACCTTTTTGAGCCCTGTAGGGTTCTAGTGTGACTGTTGTCATATAAACTAGGTCAAGGAAAAACAGAAGAGAGAAAGCTAAGGAGAAGGGGGAAATATTTATGTACACTGACACCCCCAGTTGTGCTCTTCACTCTTCTGTATTTGAATCAGGATTTATTCTACTGCAATTCCAGGAGAAAGAGGGGAAATTAGGACACTGTTGGTTAAAATTTACTGTCTTAATTAATTCCTGGGTTTTGGTCCCCTGGCCTTCCACTCCAAATAAGTATTAGCTCATTAACAAAACAAAAACCTGTAGGATGACTTCCGGGGAAACTTTAGTACAGCGAGTATTCTCAAAGGGTGGGTCAAGAGAGCCCCTCAACTTTGTCAGTCATTAGGATTCTTCAAAAAACCTTTCTAGTAGGCGTTGTGTTCCTACAGTTCCCACCTACCCTTCCTCGCAACTCCAGGATTTCCACTACTTGTCATCAGATTTCTCTTATGAGGAAAGTGGTCTGGCAGCCTGCAGATCATCATTTTCTCCTCCCTGCGATAACATTCCTATCTGTCATCCTCCATAGGTTTGCTGTGCATGTTGGCATCTCGACTGCCATCTATTGAACAATATCAGCCTGGGCCTTGAGTTTGGGCTACTCTGCTTGTTATCAGTCACCAACTGTACATCAAACCATGGAGTTTTACCCCTTGGACCTGCCAGTCCAGACAATTTTCATCCCATTTGACAGTACACTGATACAACTTACAAATCCTTCGGTTTCAAGAGGGAATGCTGTGGTAAAGATTGTGAAAATATTTCAGGATTTAAGATCTCTCACATCCACTGTTCTACCATTATCTATATGGCCTTGTTAGATCTCCGTAAAAGGCAATCAGGCCAGGATGTCACGTCAGCAATATGAATTGGTTGCTCCTTCTTGTCTTTCACATGTCTGGAGAGGAATCCAGTAGTTTGCATTCTCTGTCCCAAGGGCCTTAGTCCCAGTTTTTCTGTCTGGACTCTCAGCAGTGACATCACCTACCAGCAGCAATTGCTGGACTGTAGGCCAGTGACAGAAACCCTGCAAACACTAAACTGAGGTGAGTTTCAGCATCAATGTGATATAGTTTTGTATTGTAAATCCATTCACAGAGATTTCAGAAAACCCTATCATTTAATCAGTTTAAGTGACATTTTTGGCAGTTTACAGAACATGGCATTTACCATAGCAGTGGCATAGAATCAGTGTCATCATCTATTCCTGGCTATCACTGTAAAGCAATAAAGTGTGACACTGTTCCAGGGGAAAAACTAAACAGTTTAAATAAAATGACAATCAAAGTGATTTACTAATTTATTAGCAACATGATATTGACTAATGCATATGCTGTCAAGCAATCATCCCTGAGGATGTATAACCCCCCCTGAGGTGCAGTTACTCCCATGCTGCAACCTTCAGTGTCACCCCACTCTCTGGAGTGTGGCAGCTCACAATTCCTGGCAGGGATCTGCTCCATCCTGCATGGGCAAGGAGACCTCTGGCAGCCTGGGAACAGCTCTGGCAATTTGGGTTTTTAATTAGTCCTGGACCGTAATATTTTGATTTAAGTCATTGCCTGTATTATTTCATGAACCTCAGGCATTAACTGATTTTGGATTAATATCCATTTCTGGTCTTTTTATTTATTTTCTGCTAATTAACCAGACGAGTTTCTAATCAGATAGTCCTGCAGACTCAGAAACTGGATGAAGCTGCATATATTTGCACTGAAACTTGACTAATTACAAAGCATGTGTCATCATTTTGTTCTAAATGGAAGCTGGCATTTTGTAAATATCGGTCTGCACTGTCAAGTAACATATAGGAGAACTTGCTTTTTATTAAAAGTCCTGTGTCTGAAAACCATTAGATATTATTCATTTGATACTCTCTTTGCATAACCTCCATGAATTGAAGTTGTTTAGAATAAAAGGATATCACAAGACGCTCCTGGGGGTAATTCATGTGCTGCCAGTATTTCAGTTTTTTGCCACTAATACTTAAGAAATTAATTATTTCCAGAATTCCAAAACATTCAAGTTTTTGTTGTTGAAAGTTACACTTTCAATTGCAGAACTTGAAGTTCTTGGCTTCTGCCATCTCTCTTCCCTTGTGATGTGCATCTGTGGACTATTTTAAATTGTTGATTATATAGACAACCAAATAGATGCCCTGTCTACATCTAGGAAAGGTGGAAATATTTCAAACTGACTATGGGAAAAATTGGATGGGAGGAATGGAAATGGTTGCTTCTGCTCACGAGGTGATAGCCAGCATTCCAACTGCAGAATGAAACAAACTGCAAGGTTCAAGGTAGTTATGAATATGAATTCTTACTTTCTTATTGATCTTTAATGTTTGTGTGTGTGTATGCCTAGATGTAAAACATGATTTAGTGTGGTTTTTGTTGTGTGCATATCTCTAGGGATGCATGTATCTTTCTGTGAAAGAAAAGCAGAAAGAGTATGCTCCTGAAGATATTTCCCTCAATCTTCCTTAAGTCAAAAACAAGTTTATATTGCATTCAGAGGAAGTACAGTTTTCCCCCAAATATATTCCCAAAATGAAACATTGCTTGATTAAAGGTATTATAGCATACATTGACCTGCAGTTTGCACAGTTACATACATATCACTTAACCAGCTTTAATTGCAATTTCCTGAATAACAAAATTACACCAAATAACTGCACATAAAATTCAATCCACCTAAATTTTCTACAGTGGGATTTCACTACATATTGTAGTGGCACATTTAAACTCATTAAATTATTTCCCTTGCAGACATTTACAAATACCTCATAAAGAAAATATCTGAGGTTTATATTTTCTTCCAGAACCTTCTGCCCAGGTTCTGGCTGGTGTTTCAGAGGGTTCCCTAGATCCTGTATCAGATCTGACAGTCACATTCAGATGGCCAATGTAGCTTAAAAGCATCTAAAGGAGGATTTTACTACCTGTGACATCAAATGGAACAAGAGATTGAAATATTGTATATGCAAATTAAGCAGTTATATATATTGAACTTTACAGCACAAAACCCCACAAACATCAAATGATTGAGTGCTTCAGGTGTACTCCAGCTGTGACTGTATATGCAGTTTTCTTTGTGATAGTAACCATACAATACTGTGGATTTTGTAGCACTATTGATAGAATTTGTGTTATATGTGGAAGAAAAAAGCAAGCAAATCACAAAACAGCAAAAACACTTTTGCTTAATTAATGTAAAAGCATTTAAATCCAGTGTGAAACAAAGCAAGTATTTTTCTCGGACTTTCAAATCATATAGAAAATATTACAATGAGCTTTCTGCATCCTGGAAATACAATGTTGTAATAGGAGCTTCATAGTCAAAAAAGAAAGGAAGAGTTAGATATCTAAAAGTACTCTCAGTTAATTTTCAGTATCTGAGTGGACAAATGGAGGAAGATGCATTATTGTGTTTTGCTATTTTAGAATGGCAAATTTGAGCTTCAGATACTGAGGCAAAGTCTGAAGGACAAATCCTCAATGTCTATTCTCATCATCCTGTCCATCAAGAGGCGGAATGACAATTTGCACCAGCTGCTGAATTGCCCTCTGAGTCCAGCTGGGGCACAAAAAAAAAAGGATGCTGTAAAAACAGAGTGCTGCCACAGCACTGCAATGCAGAAAGTTTTAGAGAAAATCAATCATAAGCCAACTTGATAGATGGTCCAGATTTTAAAGAGAGGCATAGCTGCACTGCCTACCCTGCTTTTGCTGACTTAGTCACAATATATATGTGGTGAACATTCACATGATTTTATTAATTTTTAAGAACCAGGCAGAATTGTTAAAATGTCCATAAAAAGGAATGCTTTATAAGTCCCAACAGCCTGAGTAGTCACAGGAATCATTATGGCTCAGAGATCAAAACTTTAAATTTCACATACAAATAAGCCCTGTATACAATAGATTTAGTTTTGTCTTTAGATGAAACAATTGAATGACATAGAACAGATTACATAATAGGAAAAATACTAAGGCTAGCAAACATTATTTCATTGATCATTTTATGAGCTGAAAATTAGTTGCTTTCTTCTTACAAATCAGAAGAAAAAATACAGCAAAAGAAACCCTGCATCTTAATATATAAAAACTGCTTGGGTTTGGTTGTTTCATTTATGCTGACCTTTTTTAATGTTTCTTATGCTATCTGTATTACATTAAAAAAAATCTATGAAAAAGTATTTCTATACATATGAAAAGTCAAAATAGGAAAAATAAAAATTTAGTCAATACAATTAAACATTTTTTAATACCGAGCAACTGAAGGGATGGAAGGAGGGCAGACAATCAAAAAGGAAGGAAGGAAGGAAGGAAGGAAGGAAGGATTCCAAATAAATTATCAATTTAATTACTAAATTAAAAAATAAGTTTCTGTTTTAAAGTGGTAGCATTTACTGATAATTTTTTTTCTGTAATATTTGACTAGCTGCAGACATAATTAAGCATATCAAATATAATTATATAGTTCTGTGTATGACTATACATATGATTTATGTGATATGGTGGGGATAAACACGACTCAGGAGAGATCTTCCCGTACTTTAGACAGTAGATGTATACATCTGATTTTACAAACTATCATTTTACTAGCTCCAGAGAGTGTGAGTCATTCAATGTGTCAGATGAATGCACTGGAGGGTGACTGGCCCTTAACAGTGTCTGTTCTGTCCTTTGCCAGAGAAAGGAGGCTGAGGGGACTAGGGAAGGTTACATTGAGGCTGCGTATGTAGGGATAAATCCTCTGTGCCATAGTTCTGTCTCTTCTTTCTCTTCTGTTTATTAAAAAAAAATCATATATTTAATATCACCTTCTGATATGCAAAACTTTTGTTATGCATTAATTAATTTGCACTTACAAGTGTATCTTATAAATAGCAAAAAATAAGCACATATGTAGGTAGTGTAGCAATGATGGCAAAAGTGCTAAATAATTAACCTTAAGCTAGAGTGAGGCTTTCCTAAAAGTTAATGAGGTAGTTATTAGATTAATTAGGGCCCAAGCAGGAAATTATAGTGTAGATTATATGAAAATCCTACATGACAAATGGCACAACACATGGTCTTTTAACGCCCTATTAAATTGCAACTGTCTCTGATAAAAGAAATATATACAAAGACTCTCAGGAAAACTTCATGTAATATATCATTTTCTTCCTCATAATAGTTACCTGCCAGCATAGAAGCATGGTCTGAGAAATAATTCAAATTACATAGTAGTTTTTCAGTTGTCAGAGCTACTACACAGCTACAACGGCTTTCTAGAAGGATTATATTTAATTACATTGCATGAAATAAACATACACAGTAGTTAAATTCACAAAATACTTATGTGCCTGGTAACTATTCAAAGTTTCATCTACAGTGAATGTCCCTTGCAGAAAATTAAAACTATGAAAGGAGCACAGTGTTGTAATGATTTACCAGGTTATGATACCAACTGACCACTTCCTACATTCTACAACTATTTATATCATGTTATTTGGTCCATCAGCAACTAACTATAATTTGATAACTCAGTCATTCAAAGTCCCAATCCTTATTTCCCATTAACAAAAATTTTCTACCAACATGCTTATGCATCCTTCAAGCTATCCAGTAAATATGGGATAATCACTGTATCTTCACCTTATCCAAATATTTTAAGGAGGAGGTGGACCACTGGGACCTTTTGAAGAATAAAAGACACAAAATGAACATAACTTGTTTTGTCTGGAAAAAATGAGGATGAGAGGGAATATAATTGTTTCCTATAAATAAATCCATGGTAAAACCATGGAAATTAAGGAGTTATTTAGCTAAGAGACAATGTTGGCACAAGAATGGATGGGTGTAGAATAGCCGTGCGTAATCAATGTAGCCTTGACAGAGAATGTGTGTGTGTGAGTTGAGGAATGAATCCTGGAGAAGGTGTTTAGCAGGAGTAACAGAAACAAAACCAAACCAAGGAGGAAACACAGGCTCCTAAACAAAAGGAAATAAATCCCCCCAAAAAAGAGAAAAAAGCCTAGGTACTGCTAGGAAAGAAATGGGCTAATTTATGAAGTGAATTATGCTGAGTGATTGAATGTGAAGAGAAGGAGAAGGGATCCATGACCTAGAAGTCCCCTTCAAGTTAAATATTCCATTATATTTTTTAATTTGATTTCTGAAAACAAAGCTGGACAAAGTAGAGTGTACTGCAGAAATGGTTAGACAATACTTATTGTTGTAAAAAAAGGCTGAGAAGTACAACCATAATAAAAAAAAAGTTGAAGATTTTTTTTTAAATATGTTGAATGACAGAAAACACAGCAGGTGATTAAAACTGGACCTCAGATAATATCCAGATTTTGCATTGATGATATTCTCAGTTGTGTATAAGATGATAAAGAAGGGTGATTTTTTTTTTCTTTTTAGGTCTAGGGGAATCAAAAATTACAATTCATATTGAAACTGAACAATGTCTTGATAAAAATGAAAACATCATCAGAAAGTTTGCCAATATGCTCCATATAGGTCTGAGTCCTTCTGGATTTCATTCTGAGGGTGTTAAAAATAAGACAATTCTAGTCTCAAAATCACAACCACATCAGTGATGTATTATGTTGGAACTTAATAGCTTCCCACTTTTCAGAGTTTATAAGCCCAGACATAGAACACACTGCTTTATTTGTATGAGTTTATGTACAACAAAACATAAATCAGATTTTCCTGCCCTTGCTCAAGTAGATATGCCTAAAATACTACCCAAGATTTGAAACAAAGAGCAAAGGGGTAAAATGGGTTATAATAGTAAATAATATTAAGTATATAATATCTTTTGTCTTCATGTATTGACCTGTTTTATACTATAAATTTGGAAAATATTAATTATGATTAATAATCATAATGGACTCATACCAATTGTGCATGTGAATGTTAAGAAACCTTTTTATACTGGAATGCACTTTGTTTTTCTCTTTCCATCATGTTGTCTTATTTTTCTTGGCTGACGATAGTTTTTAACTCTCTGATGCAGACACTTCTTTATCAGAGGATTTCAGTTTTAGGTCACTGGTTGAGATCCAGAGCACACTCAAGATGAAGATGTGCAGTAGGCATCAATTCAGCTCCAAGCAGGTGTCCCTATTGCTACCGTTCCAACAAGTACTTACTGACACCCTCCTTGCTAATCTCATTGGACAGACAGGGACTGCACAGAAACAGCTTTATTCCATCTGAGTTGATGATGGTTCTTCTGAGCCAAGATTGAGCCCTGCTGGTAGAACAGTGTGAAACAGATTGCATAGGCTGCTGGTGCACTGTGCAGACAGAGGACTTTGCTCTAATGATGACTGTTCTGATTTTGTTGCTTGTGAGTCTGTGTTTTTTATGCAATACCTGCTATTAGATTTCCTCCTTACAAATGTCCTACATTAATTCCTTTCATCTGTATTTTCCCTTTGTTGCCAGGCAGAAAATAAATAATTTAGGCACTGATTTCGTTAATGGAAAACAGATCCTTCTTGAACAAATTCTCATGCAGTGATTTTGGAGGGAGAGTGCTCTTGCCTGAAGTGTCAGTTACTAAAATTCTGGTAATCAAGTGTTCAAAGTTAAATCTTGAAAGAAAAAGCATTTTTCTGGGAGGATATACTAGCAAAATAGCAAAAATTCAATGAAGTGTCATCAGATTTATTCCTTTTCATTCATATATATTACTTCTAAAAAGACACTACACTATGTCAATTAATTGAAAGAATTACCAATAGGGAAAAATTATTTTTGTCTTAAATGACATGTTTGAAAAGACTATGTTACAAAAATATGTTGTGGGAAATATGTTGTTTTAGTAGATGGCACTACATTATAGATGGTACTTTACTGAGCCAGCAAACACACAATCACTAGATAAATCACTAAGATAGAGATGTAGAGATTCTTTCTACAGTAAAA
>VWZQ01009813.1:263896-350922 GCA_013397015.1 Myiagra hebetior
AAAAAAAAAGAGCTGGGTGCAATGAGCCAGCCCTGGCTCTCTGTACTTGCACAGGGGCTGGATACAGCATGATTCTAATCATGAAACAGCACAATAGTGTATGCAATATTATGAAAGGTTGAGATACTATCATATCTTTTCATGATTAAGAGGAAGAGAGCTCACTTGCTGCTGAGCTCCTGGTGAATTGTTTATAAATGGGCAAAATTATGATTGTCCTGATTCTGTCTTTGACATTTTCTAATCTTTTCTGAGGTTATACTATTGACTGACTGATCTACAGAGCACGAACCATCATTGGGAAACCAGTGATTTTAGAATCTGGGATATGACCATTCTCTTAAAAAAAAAAAAAAAAGTCACTTTCTCAATGTTCTAACATCTCAAATATTAGTTTTGCCCGTCAATGAGTTCCTGATAAGTATTACCTTAACTGCATAGTAACTAGCAAGTGACCACTAATCATTTTGTTTCATCTACCACATTTACCTCTCTCCTTACTATTCATTTTCCCTTAATCCTCCACCAAAAATGGGGAAGAGAGATTAAAACCCGGAAAGAGTTAGAGATCTGAGGATGCATTCAAATGTAATAATGTTACAGAGAAAAATATAAAATAAATAAAATTAGGTGTAGCTGTCCCTTCACTTGCTTATCCTCCAAATTTCTTAATTAATTTATTATATATTTTTAAATAATTGAGAATTTATTCAGCTACAGACTGAGTCTATAAATATCTGCTCTAAGTGTTCCTAGGTCTTCCTATCATATTACCTGCTCACAGCAGTAGACAGTGAAGGAAGGTCTTAGCTCCTCTCAGACTGTCTTTATCCCAGCTGGCTGACTCCAGGCAGGAAAGGAAACTCGGTGCCCTCCAATGGCAGCTGCAATGCCACTGGTTCCCAGGTTAGCACAAGACTTGTAGGCAGCAAATTGGGTACAGTAGTGTACAAGTATGAAGTTAATTTGAACAGGAGTGCACAATTACATTATGGACATGCACATTTGTGAAGCTTGCAAGAGGGGGCTCTTCAAAAGGCTGAACATCACGAATGCACATAGAGATCATTTGCCATCAGCTGCCAGACAAATGACTGAAGCTGTGTTATTGCTAATAATGGTTACTTGAGGTCAATAGCAACAGCAATCTCTTCTGAACCGTGGTGCCAGTTTGACAAGGACAAGACTTGAAATCTTGAGCTTACAACAAAAATGTATTAATCATGGTGCAAATGTGCATTTCAGTTCGTTCTGAGTAGCAATTAAGCTCATCTTGTCTCATAGCTGCTTCCTAAAAATGTGTTTAAGATTTTCCCAGACTCTTAGGTGCCCAAAATTGTTTTAGGGGAGTGAAGGAGACCTCTGTAAAGAAATCAAGTCTAATGACAACAGGCACAATCTTCTTAATTAACATCTGCAAACTGATTAAACAAAGGCTATAGTTCCCACACACAAACATGAAAACAATTGGTTGATAACAATTAGTTAAAATAATCCATCTAATATTTTTTCATGGCAGCTGCTGCCATGAGCTATTTGAAAGAAAACTTGAAAAGAAAACATAAATCAAGAGAAATCAGATCCCTAATGAATGCTGCCTAGGAGCACATAATAAAGCATTCCTGTGAATACTATGTTGTTTATAGAACACAATTTTAAGGAAGCTGAATCTCATGACTAAAGTGACTTAGAACTTGAGCCGTAACTGGCACATGCACATCCAGTATGGCTTGTAGAAAGCAGAAGTATCCACAGGCCTGTGAATTTTAAAGTATGTAGAACAGACTTATTTTGAAACGGCCTCTTTCCTCTCTTCAGAGAAATTCCTTGTGCATTTCTACATCTGGACTGTTTGCCTAGTTTACTGAACAGTCACTAGAGAAAACCAGTTCTGTAATGCACTACAGTTCATCTAATTTCTTCTAAAGGGAAGTGCCTAAAAAGGTCAGATGATTTGTGTCGAATGTCTATTCACTCCACTGACTACTAAGGGAGTCTAGGCAAGTAGTTTCAACATAGATGCTTAAAGCTGGCTGAAATTAATTCTTTCCTGATTCAGAGTAAATGACATCTATATTATCTTTCTGATAACTCTGTTAAGCATAGGATTTTTCAACAGGTAACATGTCTATTGCTAAATGCATCCACACAAGAAGTTTCCATGATATCCTTTCCTATGCTAGATTATTTAATAGCTCACATTTCTAAATACTCAAACAAAAACGTTTCAATCAGACCACAGAGCAGTTGGCTCAGAGACTCATTGTGGGTGGTCTCTGAAGACTGAATGTAAAATTAAAAGTCTCTGAAATACAGTAAGAGCTGTGTTGTAGACCACTAAAACAATAATGTTGCAGCATAAGATACATATCTTGCATATCTTGAATACATGGAGGTGCTGCAGGGAGTGTGTAGGAGGAATGTACAAAATGGAGAGAGAGAAATCCCATTCATACTGTCTTTTGGTGCAGAGCTGAGAAAATGTCATTAACCAGATGCAGACCCTATATCAGATTTTGTTTTGAGGCAACATTAGTTTATTTGAGTTTGGAGCTCAAGGCTGTTAAAATGTATGCATCAGACTGGGGGTTTGAGCCTTCTTAAGAGCTAAGTTGTTCTGTAGTGCAGATACATCCATAATGGTGGGAAACAGGGAGAATAGAAACAAAGCCTATTCATCTATTGGTTGCCATTTCTGTAATTATACTAGTTATGTCACACATTGAGGGTTAAATTTTAGTAAAAAGAAAGAAATTAGAGTTTTACTGTTAATTTCAGTGATGTTAGGTTTTAAAAAATGCCAATGAGCAACAGAAAGCATATTAAGAAAAAAGGTCTAATATTTAAACCTTTCCTTTTTGAGAGACTGTGGTGGTATGTACAGGCTGAAATGTTGGTTTATAGTGACAGATTTGCTGTGATTTATGATAGCTTCTTCAGACATCTGTGGTGCAGTCATTTGCTTCTGAACTAATGACCTTGTTTGCATTGAACAGGGAGAAAACACAATTCTATAGAGCCATTTCTTTCGTCCTTTGTAGTGGTTTTGGCTGAGATAGACAATTTTCTTCATAATACCTAGTATGCGGCTAGTATGATTTGCATTTATGCTGGAAACAATGTTGATAACAGAGGCATGTTTTCATTATTCCTGAACAGTGCTTGCTCAGTTTTAGAGACTTGTTTGAAGCCTCTCAGCCCACCCCACCAGCAAGGAAGCTGGGAGTGCACAGGTAGCTGGGAGGGGACACAGCCAGGACAGCAGACCCCAGCTGGGATATCCCAGACCATAAGACATCATGCTCAGAGTGTCAAAGCTGTGGAAGATAGAGAAAGGGAGGGACATTCAAAGTGATGGTGTTTTCTTCCCAAGTCACCATTACATGCAATGGAGCCCTGCTGTCCTGGAGATGGCTGAACACCTGCCTGCACATGGGAAGTGGTGAATGAATTCCTTGTTTGGCTTTTCTTGTGCACAGCTTTTCCTTTCCCTACTCAACTGCCTTTATCTCAACCCGTGACTTTTCTACCTTTTACTCTTCTGATTCTCTACCTTGTCCCACCAGAGGAGAGTGAGTGAGCAGCTGTGTGGTGTTTAGCTTAGAATAAGAAGAATGCTTCTCTTTATTGATGCTATAAGGAGGCTGAAGTTGTAGGAGACTAATTCTAGCCACTAAAACAAAATTACAAATGTAAACATTTAATTTTCTAGGATTTGTTTCCACGTGTTCTGACTCAGAAAATAAGAGCTGTTTATGCATATAAACAAATAAAATAATTTGTATACCTTACCCAAATAACAGGAGACATCTGAATGCTCCTTCTGTCTCCAGCATTGCAAAAATTTTAGAAGTTGTTTCACCCAGATCATCAGATTATCTCACTTCCTCTCAGGCATTTTCACCTATTAGGAAGCATACACAAATAAAGCATTTTACCTTCACGGTGGAGCGTGAAATTTTTCTTTCTTCTTTTTTTTTTCATTCATAAGATAACAAAGAAATAAATAATTAGTTATATTCACCCTAGGATGCATTGTAATTTAATTTCAAATACTTCCTAACAAAGACAGCAGAACACAGGAAAAATCCATGCAGACAAAGAACAGCATCTTTTCTTTTTTGGATGCTGTTTTAAAATCAATTACATGAGAGCAAGGGAGGCCTGAAGGTTACAAGTCCGTCAGTGTTGTTTTATTAGCACTGGACTGTCTTTACAACTGAAACATATTTTAGCCACATGTCAATCATATTCTAACATCAGTCTTTTATTAGTTTTCCTTGAATTATTGCTTTCTTCTCAGTTTAAATGAAATAGAAAATTGAAATACTCTTTTACATTTTTATATTCTCCATGAGAAAATTTAGAACTAATCTAAAATAAAGCAACCAGCAATCTATCTGCTTTGTCAGTCAGTATTGACATACTGTTCAATTCCATCTCTATGCTAATATCAAGATTCAGTTCTGAAAATGTATTCTTCAAATTAAACACAAGCCAAAAATGTAGTTCTGATGTAATTCCAGTGGATAAATATGTATCATTCATAACTTCATGAAGAGTCTTCATATTTCAGTAAGATTTTGAATTTAAAAAAACACCAAAGCCCTAAAAAGTCTCCACAAAAGCTGAAGGCTGCATTTATATAGATTTTAATTCCCAGTTCAGATTTAATAATAAAGACATAGCTATTGCATTCAATATCTTACTGAGTTTCAGCAGGATATTGAGCAGCCATATCCTTATTTTAAAAATTAATTTATAATAAATGTCTAGGTCTAGATCACAAAGCTCTGGGTTTTCCTTTTAAAGCAGAATGGAAAAAACAATAAGCATCTAATGTGGAAGCAGTGGCAATTACTTTTTTTCTTGTTAACTAGAAAGCAGCACTCAAAGGAATATTACCAAGTCTTCTTTACCAACAGCAGTTTCCTTACAGAAAGGTAAATCTCTTGCAATGAACATAGAAGAGAAAAACACATTAAGTAAACCCTATCAGTTTACTTAGGTATAGTTCTTAGGGGGTTTGTACCAGCTACATTCCACACAAAACAGACTGATCACACTGAAGTTCTTAATGAACTTCATGGAATGCCTGGCTCTTCTGCCTCTCCAGATTTATAGGAGTCTCTGCTGGAGGTTGACTATGTCCTGGAGAAGCCAGAGAGAAACAGCTGATGGCATGAATGCTGTTCTTGTGAGGGTGCTCTCCAGGAAATACACTCACATATTTTTCTCTTGTCTGTTTATGGCATCTTGTAGTTTAGTATGACTTTTTCTTTTACAAAAAAAAAAANAAAAAGAGAAAATGTTGTGGTTTTGTTTTTATAACCCATATGACCTTACATTAAATTGTCACAGTAAAAAGGTTTAAATTCTCCTGGATGTTGGGCTCTTGAAGGAAATGTTCTGTGAGCAGGCCTAAAAAATCAATCAGCACAGCTGCTGTCTCTTTGGTAGCAATTCACAGAAAAATTGAACAAGCAAAGAGTAATCATTTTATCCCTATTCCTAAAACCAATGTTTAAAACAGCTATTGTGTTAAAAAAAATATTTTCCATAAAAAATAGCATTTAAAAAGTCTAATTAAGAAGTGTGTGTGTGGGGAGAGGCTACTTTTACTTTGTGAGTGTGTCTGTATCTGTGCGTCTTTTAAGGTAGGGATACTTACTGCTCTTCAGTGTTTCTAGAGAGAAAGGAAGGTGGGTTTATACTAGTCTGTAATGCTGTTAAATGCATAGTCAGAATGCAGAGGGTGGCATCTTGAACACAAAAAGGGAAGATATTTTACACCTCAGTGGCTCTAAAAGGGTTTACACAGGCTTGAGGTGATTATAGAAGCATTAAATGAGCAAGCAACTGATGAACATGATTCAGATTATCAATAAGCAACCCAGATGTGCAGCACAAGTGTGTACAGAGATTGATGAATCCTTTGAATTGGGTAAGGGAAGCAGTAGGGATTTGACAGGTTATTTACTGACTGCCATAACCTTTATTACTGTTCCATGAATCAGCTAGCACAAAGTTACAGCAATGGCAGGCTTCATTTTAGGGCAGAGGCGCTACTGCTCCTGCAATGCCCTCCTGAGCTCATCTCTAGACCTGCACTCCACTCAGTTATAAATGCAACTGTTTGTTGACCTTGTTAAAACAGAGTTTCTACCACAGCAGCTAAAGAAAAAAAGGGCAAAAGGATGCATTCAAGACATTATTGAAAAAATCAGGGAACATGGGAGCTTAACACTTCACTCCCTGCTTAAAGCAGAGTCTATTAATGAAGTCAAAGTTCAGCTATTTATTAAGTCATTTATTTCAAAGATGTTGAGAAGTCTCTAAATCTTTTTTGAAAGATGTTAAACACTATCATTACCCAAGACAGCTTAGTCTTCCTCTTCTGAATCTAACTGATAAGTTTAAAGAAATTACATTTTTCAGAAACTCACTGCCACTGCTCTACTGGAGGTTATAGCCCTCCCATGAGATCAAATTAAGTGAGCACACCTTGTGTGCTTCAATATGAACTTGACTAAGAGCAGCAATAATATATATTCTTCTGGCTGTGGTGCAGGATTATGAAGGTTCAGTAGAGGGCTAGTACTGATTTACTCAGGCTCATGCCTGCAGTTTATACTGTACCATATTTATCAAAGCAAACTATGAAACCTTTTCTAAGAGAGGGAAATTAGTCCTGCTCAGGGAGCAACTTAGAGTGTACAGAAATGACCAAGTGGTATAAATTCATGATGAGAAGGAAAAATGTTTCAAAGGAGTGAGAGGTCTACAAGCAACGTGGTGTAATAGACAACAGAAGGCAACTGAGACCAGCCACACAGTCACACAGAGCTACACATCACAGACAATCATAAAAAGAGTAACTTTTCTTCTAGTCACAGAAGGACTTCTCTATAGAGACTGATGCACCAAAAAGTCCTTGAAATAGTATCAGTCTGAAAGCTAATTGTGAGGACAAGACCCATGTGCTGAAACAGGGTGGTCACCCTTTTTATCTCAATTCCAAACTTTTCTTAAAATCCAACAGTTATGAAATTATAAATTTGGCTTTTGGGTTGATTTGGGTTTTTTGGGGTTTTTTTTTTTTGAGTTGCTTACTTAAAGTACACAGTAAGTCCATTTAAAATTGCTGACCAGTGTGGGGCCTTTCATATGTTCATTGCAAATTTTGGGTCACAGACAGTATTATCCCAGCAAGATACTGCAAGTGAGACTGGTAATTCATGCTTCTACCACAGCTGATCCTACTTCTCAGGGTAGGTTACCAAAAATACAAGTGTTTTGAGGTATCTCTGTAATACTGTCTAAAGAAAAACCACACCCCATTTGTCAAACAAATTACAGCAATTTGTGTTTAACTGGTAGTAGTTTCTGCAATGTTAATCCTGCAGGTTGTCTTTTTACTCTACTTGAGAGGCTAGGGGGTAATAGAAAGGACTTAACTGTTTATTTTCATTTTGTTTGCTTTGCTCAGTCAAGCATAAACAGTTTCTGTATTAAAAGTAAGAATAAAATCCTAGTTGCGCACGTAAGGGGCAAATTGCACTCATCCAGTCCACCAAAGATGGGGGATTTGGCATTTCCATCCCATATCACTTTGAGTAGTGGCCACAGGAGAGTTTATCAGCCTCTGCCAACACATTTCAGGTTTGGGGTCTTTCCCAATGATGGAGAATAACAAAGATGTCCCATTCCCTCCCTCAGCTGTGAGGGTAGAATATAAACAGAAAAGAAGTACTAAGGGCTGGCATTGGGAGCCTTTTCAAAGGCATGAGTTCTTTTAGCAGTTCAAAGATTTTTCCTTCTCATGTGCTACAGAGGTTATTCAGAGGTCTCCTGAAGGGCAGAAGACATAGGGTGTCCACCAGTTTGCAGCTCACAAGCATAATTATTTGCCACACAGCTCATTCAGATTCTGAGTCTTACCACCAGGTAGTCGTGTGCAGATCATGGTACTGGGTCTGGCTGACATGGGGTTAACTTTCTTCATTGCAGCCTGTATGGTCCTATGTTTTAGCTTTGTTGCCTTAACAAGTTGTGTTGGTAGCACACCAGTGTCTTGGATTCGGTTCAACAATGCTTGCACATCATCAAGGCTTTGTCTTTTTTCCGGCCCCTGCCCCCACAGTGAGCAGGCTAGGGGCGAGGAAGTTGGGAGGGAGAATACTTGGAAATTTGACCTAAACTGGATAAAGGAATATCCCACATTGGCTTTTGGCCAGGGTTAACTGATAACTACTGTGAAAATGCACAGCAATAGCTTTGCCTGTTAAAAATCATCACTAATCATTTAGAATTATATGCAACTCAGTCTTATAAGTTAGAGTTAGCAGAAAAACTAGTTCAAGCATAAACAAACTGGCTTGTTTTTCTCCTCTGACTTTTGCAGGAAAAATCATTCTAAAACTGATAATGTAAAGACTTGGTGACAAATAAAAGAGATTCAATGGAAAATGAACACTAGCAGAAACTTCACATTTAAGAGGCAGATGACAGGAGATTTCTATTCAATTACATAGCAAGCTATTCTGAAGCGTTTTGTTTCCAGCAAACAAAAGATAAAAGGATTTCGTAAGAGTGTTGATAGAATATTGTGTTAAAATGAAGAGGTAAATACTCTAGGTGTCTGTAAGAGGAAAAACTTCTCATTTGATCTGCCAGCACTGAAAGAATATATGCAAGGGATAGATCAGATGATAAGATGCAAGGAGAAGAGAGTTTTCATAATTGCTGTTAAAAATGATTAAATGAAGTAAATATAGTACCAAATAAATTGTGTATCAGGGTAAAGTGCAGTTGAAAAAAAATAGTATATTAGACATGAAAAACAGAAGACTTAAATCTCATTTTTTCTTCTGTGTAGATAAGATTGCTCATTTATAAATGTACCTTGCAAGATGCTTAGTGTCTCTAAGACATTCCACTGGAAGTGTCAGGGAGCTTCACTTTAAATGGTACAGCCTTCCAGGAGGGCTGTAAAATTAAAGGAGCCAACAAGACAGTGGGGTTTTTTGTATATAACAAATTGCACACTAATTGCTAATGAGTGCATGTAAATAAGGGAGAAAAGATCAAAGTCTGAAATGATGCTGAAGGGCTTTAACAACTGGATCTCTCCCATGATCCATGTAAACATGAGCTATAATTATCAGTAAAATAAGTCACTTGTTTACAACCTTTTGAGTTACTCTGTGAAGGAGAAAAGTTACTTCAAGAACAGTCTGTCTTTGACTCAAGTATGTCAAAGGCATGTGTCTTGTCTTTTTTTAGTGGGGGTGTGTGCAAGAGAGGGAAGTAAAGAACATTGAATGCATATATTAATGGCTATTACCCGGTGTTATGGCTGAATAGGTGAATTCAGCCCTTTTGGTAACACCCAGAATAAGGTGCCTTACATTATTCTTGTAGTAAATACATGTACGGAAAACTTGTAAAAATTAAAAGAAGATCATTTCCCTGAAAAAGCAGCGACTCCAAGGGCAATAGAGACTTCCTCCTCATCCACAGGCTCCTGCTGTTGAAGGATGGCAAATCAGCAAGAGCTAGTGTCCATTTCAACATTTGGGGAGCAGTAAGTCTATTATGGGTAAGATCACCTCATCACATACTTTTTATATGTATCTCTTGAGGGAACCTAAATCCAGCAGACTTCAATGTCCAGGAGGTTTCTACTCTCCAGTGTTTGCTATGTTCCTTTTTGTAGGTCCAGACAATAGCAAGGGTGAGCATGCATTCTACAGCAAAAGGTACAAACACACACACACACACCCCCCCTGCCAATATACAGAAAAAATAAAGGGTAGTAGTGAACATTATCTTTACTGGTACATAAACACCAACAGCAGTCACAAAAACCTGAGTAGCAGAGCACAAATACATTTGTCCCCTCCAGTGGATACAGGCTGAAGTTCACAAGCTGGCTAATACCTACCCTTCCTATCTTGACCCACAGTCATAATCATATCCTCAGGTATCTTGAACTCTAGATCAGATCTTAACTACATCCAAGATCCATGTCAACAGCCTGTTTCTCATTTCCTATTAGTCTCTATTTTTAATTTCTATTATTATTATTATTATTATTATTATTATTAGGTCTTCTGATTCATGACATCTTTTCACCTGCCATTTATGCCTCATGTATCTGGGTGCTTACTTAGTTTCCTCTCTTCTGTTTTTGTTTTTTACCCAATATCCTGGCAAATATATATCTCCATGTTTTCTAGGTATTGTCAAGTCATTTATTAAACATATTTTTACAGTTTTTCACACAACATCTAGTCATTAAGGGCTTCTAGAGCTGCATGTTTAACAACTCAGTGATTTAGCTACTGGCTTAGAACACATAGAGCCAATTGCAATGATTCTTAGTTAATAAGTAATTTCATTTTTTTTATAAAATACTGATAGTGTTTGAAACTGGATGTGAATTTAGTTACTTATACATTTATACATCAGTTTTCTTCTTTTGAAAGTAGTGTGGCTCCAAAATCTTAATATAATTCTTGTCTTTAAGGTAGAGAGTTCACAGACTATGATGATTTAAGTCAGGAAACTAGAAGAGATGAAAGATTCATATTTAAATATTAATATTAACTAGTAGGTTGCAAATTAGCTATTTGCCCATACAATTTATCAGATAATTACATTCTTAGTTTGCACAGGTGAAATTCTGTTATTTGTGGATTCAGCTGAGGACAATTTTTAATTCCCTCTGGCAACCAGAAAGTGTGGAAGAGTTGTTTCCACACATTTTGCTGTGTAACCTCTGTTACATGCAGCCTTTCATGTTCGATCTTCTGAATCTGGTAAAAAATGATTGGTCTTGGGAAGTGCAGCATTGATGCTTCATTTTGTTTTGGTTTTATGTGAAAAGTGAGAAAAGGGGTAAAGCATGTATGAACTTTGGGAGGGTTTTACTATCAGCCTAGGTATTTCATTACAATTATTTCTTGTGTTCACGTTGCTTCTTGGAAAATAGACTTGGGAGCTGGACTGAAAACTGATAAAGAGCCTGACTGCTCTTTATCCACCTATATGACAACTGTGTATGCACAGGTTAATTTCTGATTATATCTTGATTCCTTGTCACAGATTAACCTCTGTCAGCATTTTGCTGACTTGATTGAGCTAATTACAATTAAGCTACGTGCAGCTCCTACTACTGTGATTTTAAAACACAGTAGTATTTATCCTGAAATTTATCCTGAAATGGAAAATAAAATCCAGTCCTGACTTTAGGGATGGCTGTCTCTGGACGTATTTGGGATAGAAAAATCAGTAAGACTGTTGTCTTGTGAGACTAGATTTATTTTAAAAAGCTGGATGGAATTAATCTGCATCCCACGACTAGCTTTTCTCAGGTAGGATTCAATTCTGCAAAGGCCTTGGAGACCCTTGACTGCTTATGAACAACTTGGCGTAGTATTAAAAACCTTTTAGTGTAAATGTGTCTTTGGAATCACCATTCAAGGGTAAAAGAGGAACCAAACAAACCAGAGTTCACTGTGAAAACTTTTGCAGGTGACATAATAAAACCTATAGAATTGTGGGGAGGTTTTTTGAGGTTGGAGGCTATTCTTAGACTATGACATTCACTGTCATGTTTGAAGCAGAGCTGTCAAAACAAATGTGTCAGGTCATGCAGCAAGTGGTTTATCTCTGTGGAAAACATTAGAATAGAGAGGACTGTGGTCTCAGAGATAGGCTCATAATTAGGTATTGATTGCTTTTGCTAACACATTGTGCACAATTCTAAACAAATGTAAGATCATTTCTGACTCCTTTCTTTTAAACCCAGATATTTGTCAGCGCATTCATTTGAAAGATTACAAAATGTGAAGCAATTTTTACAGCTGATTCACTTGGGCTTCAATTGATTTGGCTTCTATAAAAATCCTTCATTTGAACGGAATGTCAGCAGTGTCTTGGCTCCTGTCCACAATCAGGACTTTTACTTTAGGTTACAGAAAAACAGTAATTGTCTTGCAAGGGAGTAGAGCAACTGTCTCTCCTTAAAGCTACAACAAAATTTTAAGAGCTAAGATGGTTGTATCCTGAGTTTGGCTTATTCTAATGTGAAGCTCTAATCAACCCTCATTCTTATTGTCCCTTTTTCCTACCTTGTAGTCACAGTTAATGGAGACAGTCAGAGAGTGCTTTGCAATTTAAGTGCCTCCTGTATTCTCTGAATCCACAAACTGCTCTGTAAATTACATCTGTGAGTGCAACTGATCCCTTTACTATGAAGAAGTGATATTCTACGCCGAGATGAGCCAGGTTGCAGACAACATATGAGATAACTCAGATTGGAAAGCACAATAGTCTCCAACTCAAGTTCGAGCACAGTGAAGAAAATTTCTCCTTAGTGACCTACAATCACACATACAGAAAGCATCTCAGAAGAGGATGGTCAACACAGTTAAAATTCAAGCTTTGTTTGGGTTTGTGGGGTTTTTTGGGTTTTGGTGGGTCTTTTTTTCATTTAAAAAGAGGCAAACATATGTTTCATTACTATGCACCATGGCAAACAAGTCTCCTGAAACTCCTTCTCCACCTGCTTTCTTAACTGATGGGTTGTCTCTTGAGGATCAACGTACACCTCTGCTTTCAGCATTGAAGCTAAGACTGTAAGGAGGGGTACAGACTGCATCATTTGTCACCCATAATCCTACCTACATAAAGACAGTGACAGAATCAAGGTTGCACTAGGAACCACAGCTAAGAATGTTGCTGTAATCTGTTATAATGTGTAGCCCACCAGAGAATAAAGATTGTATCAAGCTGAAAGTCACATGAACATGCTGAAAACAGGATTATAGGAAGAGGAAGACAAGCTATGTAGTTTATTTTAATTTCTCTTTACTTATTTCTTCTGTGGTCTCTACCTGTGGCAATTCCTAAACTTCTTTCAGAAGTTTGTGGTTTAACCCCAGCTGATAACTAAGCACCACACAGCAACATGGTCAGTCATCTCTGATGGGGTGGGGGAGAGAATGAGAAGAGTAAAAGTGAGAAAATTGCTGGGTTGAAATGAAGGCAGCTTAATAGGTAAAATAAAAGCCATGCATATAAGAAAAGAAATCAAGGAAGCTGTTCACCACTTCCCATGGGGAGGTGGGTGTTCAGCCATCTCCAAGAATGCAGGGCTCCATCACATGTAACTGTGACTTGGGAAGAAAAACGCTATCATTGTCAATGTCTCCCTCTTCCTCTTTTTCCTTTAGCTTTATAGGCTGAGCATGACGTTGTCATATGGCCTGGAATATCCCTTTGCTCAGTCAAGGTCAGCTGTCCTGGCTGTGTTGCCCTCTGCTTCTTGTGTATTCCTAGTCTCCTCCCTGGTGGGGTGAGGTGAGATGCCTGGATGCTGAACAAACCCTACTCAGCAAAATTGAAAACATCTCTGTATTATCAACCCTCTTTTCAGTACAAATCCAAAACAGCACCATACCAGCTACTGTAAGCAAAGTTAGCTCTACGCCAGGCAACACCAGCACAGGCATGTTCCTCTTCCTTGCTTTGTTATTTTATGGAGACAAATGGATGCTGAAGGTTTTGGCTATCTTACTATTTGCATTCAGACAAGGTTGCCACTCCAAAACAATGTATTGATTGGTGATTGATCAAGTAAAAAATCTTTTAAAATAGATGAATAATAGTTGTGATTCTTTTAGCAGCATGTGGTTTTCTATGACACCTTGAAGTATAAAGGACTCAGTTCTGCTTCCAATTAACTCAATAGCAAAACCCTCATTGGCTTACAGGTCTGAAAGATCAGACCCTAATTTACCAACACTTGTAATTCTGTGATTAAATTTTAAAAGTCCAGATGCTAAACTAATTTGCAAGCCTTTGATATTCTGATGAAGTCGGTGTACAGGTTGGCAAACTTATTTTTTGGCTCTTCATTAGGATCATGGAAATCCTCTAGCTGATCATATCATCTTTGCCTTATGCAGCAGAGAATTTCAGTCTGTAGTTCCCAGCTTGTCATGTAACATCTTTTTCTCTCACTTCCATCTCTTCTCCCTGCAGATAAAAGTAATTTCTGAATATCAGAAAGTTCTACTTAAAGAACAGAACTTCAAATATATATTCCTAGGAGTAAAACACTTGAATCACCACAAAGGAATGCAGAAAACAAATTAACTGCATGAAGTACCTATTAAAGAGAAACCGAGAGCTCTGAACATCTTCATTATCTGCAATAAAAAAATTGTTGTGCAGTATGAGAAAACACAAACAAATTATTTACAACTCTATACATTAATAATAGCACTATAATAATAATGGTGTTGCTGCCTGCTTATATCAGTTCACTTACCTACTTTCACAAGCACTTTCCCATCTGAACAAGCAATTAGGTGCAAATTTGCAAGATTTCATTACAAACATTTAAGAAACCTGAGACATCAACATCAAAACTGATATTTTCTACAAGCTAATACTAAGTGAGGAGGAGTTTTTGAAGTTCTAATTCAGGTTAACAAACCTTTTATGCTCATAAACCCATTTCACTCTTATATAGAGGTATTCACATTTACATACATATATGTATTAATCTGGTCTGTTTCTGGACTAGAAAGTGACGTCATGGCACAGAGATAATATATGAGGTGGGCCTCATGATCACAGAATCACTGAAAGATTCTCGAAATCACAGAATGTCTAGTTTTGGAAGGGACCTCTAGAGGTCATCTAGTCAAACCTGCCCACTAGAACAGGTTCACCCAGAGTACATTCCACAGGATTGCATTCAGGCAGGTTTTAAATATCTCCAGGAAGGGAAACTCCGCAACCTTTCGGAACAGCCTATTCCAGTGTTCTGACCCTCTCAAAGTAAGGAAGCTTTTCCTCATATTCTGATGGGACTTGCTGCATTTCTATCTCTGAATACTAAAGAGCAAATCTGGCCCACATACAAAGAATTTCTTGCTATAGGAAACAAGGAAAAGAGTCTTATGGACAAGTAAAAGAATAGCATGTGGGAGTAGTTTTGTTGTACAAGCACTAACAAAGTGCTCATTAAAAGTATACAGGAACCTTTGCACAGGGTAACACCTTTGTGAGGAAAGAAGTCTCTTTTTAGTCCATACAATGACAGGAGTCTCTGTTGCAAATATCTTCACAATGGTTTCATTAGACAGAATGAGTGACAGTCCAAAACCAATATCCTGCCAATTCCTGATATCCATCTGCCCCGTGTACTCCGCAGCATGTATGAATCCATCACTGCTGAGCACTTTAAACAATACACAAAGCACATCCCAACATTATGTGTACAAAACACTGTCCTACATGACCATATTTGCATCTCCAGCAAAGGTTTTACTGAGTAGTTACAATTGTTCTAAGTTTGCTCTATTTTACAGCAGAAACATTCTGAACATATCTCTGAGATGGATGGATTCTCCACCCAACTCATGGAAGAATACAAATGGTGTCTATTAATTGCTTTGAACACAGCAGGGACTACCTGAGACAATCCCTAGGCCAGTCCAAAATTCTTACTTGAAGAACTCTTATAGCCACTAGTCAAATGCTTTCTTGTGACAATGCCTATCAGGTCAGTCTCACACTCATTGTCCATGCACAGATTAACAGGGAGATCCCGTACCACCCAGAGGACTGCAACATTTCTGATCTAAGTATACAGAAATCAATCTCCTATGTCTAGATTACATTTGTTCAAGGCTGGATTTAAATTACAGTCCTTCTGAATTTCCCCCAATTTTCCTTCTATTCCTATCACTAAGACAAACTCTTGCTGCTCAAGACCAAAGAGAAACCAGCGAATTACTTTATAATTTCTAAACGTTGGAAGGGCTGAATTCCACATCTTCCTCTGAGGCTGCTTTGCTGTTGTTGCTTTGCCAGGAGCTGTCCATAGTCCCATGATCAAGGTTTCTTTTTTATGCATACATGGTTGCATCTAGGTACAATGGTTAGGTTTTGGTTGATTTGGCAAGACATCTGTGGTTATATGGGTCTCTGTATCAGCTTTCTATGAAGCAGAAAAGAAGTGAAGTTTGGGGTAGGCAGAAACCCAGCAATGGAGCCCCAAGGGGCACAAACTCAGGAGTAAAATTTACTGCAGGTCTCCTTGATGGTAACCTGTCATATTGAGTTTAGAAGCTAGAAGATTGTCCACAAGGTTGTCCTCTGGCTCATTCTGCTCCATTTAGTAAAATGTGAACCAAACAAAAAAATCCCCAAAAACAAGCAAGAAAAAAAAGAAAAAAAAGAAAAAAAACCCCAAACAAACAGACAAAAGAACAAACCAAAAAAACTGAAACAAAAACAAAACAAATCAAAACAAAAGCAGTGCATTTTCCATTATACACCTAGTAACTGTAGATCATATTGTGATAAGTTAAGAAAAAATAAAATTCTTTCACATCTTTCTAATTAACCTGTTTTCTGTCAGAAAATGCTCATCCCAGGAAATTGAAATATTTTGCTGTAACATTTTATCTTAGTTTCCAGGATGATGGTATCAAAGTTCCATTACAACTTTATTTTTCCAATATGTATTAAATATAGTATAATTGAGTGTCGAATGCAAACCAAAATTTTAAGACTTAATCCAAACAAAATCCCTCAGCAAGATAAACTGAGTATTTTCTTCACAGAAAAGGAATAAATTTAATACTTTTAACTTTCTATCCCAGTTTAAATTGAAAGAGCATCTTAGTACCTCACGCTACAGTGCTGAATGTAAATTTTGTATTCCACTCAGCTCGACCATGGCATTTATTTTAAAGGCCTATAGATTGTCTAACTGGGACTGCTCTATCAAGAATCTAAGCTTTTACATTTGGAAAAAGGAGAATAAATCAACCTGGGAGAGCACCTGACAATGTTTTCTATCTCCTTGCAAGTTACAAGTCATAGCATTTCTTCTCATTTTTAGACAGAACAGCTGGAATAAACCAGCTTTAGTTATTTCAAATAACTCTGTTTTGGTTACTTTTCCACAAGTTAAAGGTAATCTGACAGACTTGCATCTCTGTAATGATGGATTCATTAAACAATCCTGCATTTTTCCAGACTGTGGCCTTGAAATCAATGGGAGTTGGATTATGCCCTAAATCAAACCAAAAACTTACAAATGTTTCAGAGGATGCTGCACTTTCACATTTTGTAAAATAAGTGGAAACTCTAACTTCAAGACAGTAGTTTGGGAGTTGAAAGTTTGAGTGAAATTGGGAACTTTCAACTAAATATTTTTACTGGGACAATTCAGCAGTTAGCATCACTGTTTAAGAGCTTTATGGAACACTTTTGACTTTGAATTATCCTTTTATTTTATGTGATTAAAAGGGAGTCTTTAATTTGTGTCATCTCAGGAGTATTGTATTTACCTAATTAAGGTCAAATAGATAATTCTGTGTATGAGTCAGGGCAAAAAGGAAAGGATTTGTGGGGGTTTTTTTCCTCTCTTTTCTATAATCTTCCTACTGCAGGAACTCTTTTTGATTCAATAATGACATTTGGTTGTAATCCCAGAGGAGTAATAATTTTGCCTGAAGACTAAACCGAGTGAGTGGTGATCTCCCTTGCTGTCAATGACCTATAGATGACATTTTGCACCTAATTAATTAGACGTCTTTCTTTTGAAAGAAATGGTGACTCATGCATAATTAGAAAAGGCATCAAAGTTGGAGCTATTGGCTCATTAATCTAATGGAGGTAGCCTGTGGCACTTAAAGACCATTTGTATTGCTTGTGATGTTTGTGCTACTTTATGAGCAATTAGCACTATGTATAAGACCGATTCTCCTGATAATTTTCATTTTTCTCACACTCAAATAAAATACTTAGATTAGTTTAGAATATAGTATGAGCTGTAACCTCTAACACTCATAAACATTCAGATATTAATGATTTACAACATGGGCAAACATCACCTGGAATCTAACACAGATTTTTTTTTTTTTTTTCTTTTAGGCTAAAGAAAGAATGGGGTAAAAAAAGCCCTTCACAGAACTGTAGAATTCATAAACCATAAATTTAAACAAATCATATATTTAAGGAAATGACAAGTTCTGTGATGTATTTTTGGTGATTCTTTTCAATATGAAGAGTGATAATCTCAATATTGGGTACACAAGTCCTTCTGTGTAAGAGTAAAAAGGGTATTGTGTTTATTTATCTTTCTTCTAAGTTGCTTAATATTAGTTAAAATTTCTATTTTAACAATATTTTTTGAAATATTTCTAAAGATTTAAGACATACTGAATTTTTATAAAGAAGATTCATTTGCAGGCTTTTTGGAGCCAGTCCATTCTCAACACAAGTGTTCCAGAAGTTTAAATTTCACTTTCCACCTACAACTTGCCAGATTGGTCTATAATCCCTACTAATCATTTCTCTAGAGAGTCTGACTACTTCAGCTTTGCTAGGATTTGTTCCTGTAGAATGCCTGGTTGTTTCTTACTATAACCATGTCTCACAGAAAATAATCCAGGAAAGCTGTAACGTACATTATCATGCTATGCAACATGCTTAAAAGACATCCAGCAACAGCTTGAGAAAATTAGACACCAGTGATATTTTCATATTTTAATTTATATGAAACCATTTATCACATGCCTGGGCTGTTCAACATACATATATGAGCATGAATATATTTTTGTGTGGACATTTTACACATGCTATAGCCCAACAAGTAAGTATACATTTTGACAAAAAAAAAAAAAAAAAAAGGGCTAGCCCAATATTCATCTTAATTAAAACTTAAAATTTCTATTTTGTCTTTCATCTTTTTTGTACAATTCTACTGCACCATAAATGCAAAGTCTACTAAGACTACTTTGCATACAAGTTCTCACTGAATCAGAATATATTTTGGAAATCTTGTGGTTTATGAATTTGTTTTTATATCTTAGTGATGACACCTAAAGATACCCCAGGCATATAACAACCATATAACTGTATAGAATCATAGAATTGTTAAGGTTGTAAAAGACCTTTAAGATCAACAAGTCCAACTGTCCAACACTGCCAAGTCCCACCACTTAGGGCATGCTGTCCTTAAGTGCCACATCTAGATGTCATTTAAATATCTGGGCAGTGAGAACTCAACTCCCCTGGGCAGCCTATTCCAAAGCAAGGCAAACTTTTTACTGAAGAAGTTTTTTCCAATATTCAACATAACCTCCTTTGGAGCAACTTTAAGTCATTTTCTTGTCCTGCCACTTGTTACCCAGGAGAGGAGGCAGACCCCCACCTGGCCACACCTTCATTTCAGGGGATTCTAGAGAATTAGAAGGTCTCCCTTGAGCCTCCTTTCCTCCAGACTTAACAAGAGCAGCTCCCTCAGCTGCCACTCATAAGACTTGTGCTCCAGACCCTTCACCAGCTTTGTTGCCCTTCTCTGGACCTGTTCTATCACCTCAGTGAGAGGCCCAAATCTGAAGTCAGGATTCGAGGTGCAGCCAATGCCAGTGTGGCTTACAAGGGATCCATTACTGCTCTAGTCCTGCTGGCCACACTATTTCTGACATAACATACAACCATAATTTTATAGTTTTATAATTTTTAGCCATTGAACTTACTCTCACTGTTTGAGTCCATACTCCATTATTTTACTAAATATGGTAAATATTTACTATACCTGTACTGGGAAAATTGCTGGCAAGCCAATTTGTCAGTATAGCTAGGCAGTTAAAAGAATCCTCACCAAAGTTTTGATCTGGGTCAAGTATCAGTCTCCCAGAGATGCTTAAGCCAGCGCACAATTCTCAAAAGAGTCCTCAAGTGCACTGTTTTGGAATCTGTCCTAGGTTACAATACAGATGTATTCTATTACCACCAGCTGTGGGCCATTAGCTGTTATCTCCTGCTGTGACCCACCCCTGATAACAGACAATGGGCCAGCAAGAAACCACTGCATGGGCTTATCTCATCCTATTGGGAGATGCTCCACCCAGGAGGGAGGAGCCAAGCATTCCCACCTGGATATAACCTGCCCTTGGAAGTGCCTAAGTTAGCCCTGTCTACTGGGTTCCTGGAGGACAGGAGCTACCACTGGACCTTCATCTGGAGACCAGACCTTCCACAGGATCACTGCTTCAACTGGGCTACTTCATCTGGACTGCTGCCACCACCCTAACAGGGTGTCAGGTTGTATCTGACTTTGTCAGTGCTTTTTCCTTATATTATTTCACTTATTTTTAATTTTTTTTCCTATTAAATTTTAATCCTGACTTGTGATCTCCCACTGGTTTGTTTTCAAACCAATACAGAATCTTAGCTATTTTAACATGGTGAATACATCTAAATCATCTCAATTAACTGCAGAACTAGGAAATAGATACCTGCCACTCTTCTGTTTACTAGTACAATTTTAGCTTTTTATTTTTGTGTGATAATAATTTGTTCTGGGCTGTACACGATAGTCAGAAAAAGTAGTGACTTAGATGTTAACCTTTGTATTCCATCAAGAATGTAGCTTATAAATCAATAAGACAGACTCTTTCTGCTTGAGCTAGCAGAGATTCTAAGACCCGTGTGGCGTGGTCTTTCCTCCATGTGATCTTAGCCATCCCTCATTGGTTCATTTATGCTAATTTGCTAGGTCTCAGTTAATCTCCTTTCTCCTTCCGTGAACTTTAGTCCTCTTCTGCATCTGTACTTACAGCCATGCAAATTCTCCACTGCACTTGTCTTCATCCAGTCTCTTTGTTCTCTGGAGAATGTCCACAGAAATTCTTATTTCTGTATTCCCCTTCTCTCTGCTTCTTTCATTGCCCAGTTGCTGTCCTTGCTTCCCGCTATGTAATGTACTGGGTTTGTGTGGCCAGGTTTTGGTAGCAGTAGGGTGGCTACAGGGGCATGTTTTGTGAGAGGCTGCTAGAAGCTTCTCCCATGTCTGACAGAGCCAATGTCAGCTGGATCCAAGAGAGATCTGCTGCTGTCAGAGGCCAAGACGATCAGAGATGGTAATAGTGCCTCTGTGATAATGTTTTTAAGAGGAAAAACAAGTTATTATGCACATGTAATTGCAATCAGAGAAGAGAGAAGTGAGAATATGAGGAAAAGAAGAGCTATGCAGACACCCAGGTCAGTCAAGAAGGAGGGGGAGGAGGTGCTCCAGATGTGGAAGCAGAGTTTCCCCTGCAGCCTGTGGTGCAGGCCATGGTGAGTCAGGCTGTGCCCCTGCAGCCCATGGAGGTCAACTGGAGTGCAGAGATCCACCTGCAGCCCACAGAGGAGACACACACCCAAACAGGTCGATGCCCAAAAGAAGGCTGTGAAACAAAAAGAAGGCTGTGGCAAGCCTGTGCTGGAGCAGGGTCCTGGGAGGGACCTGCTGACTCATGGAGAGAGGAGCTCACACTAGAGCAGGTTCCCTGGTAGGACTTCTGACCCCGTGGGGGACCCACACTGGGGCAACTTGCTCCTGAAATACTGCATCCCGTGGAAAGGCACCCATGTTGGAGTAGTACATGCAGAATTGTAGCCTGTTGAAAGAACTCATGCTGAGGAATTTAATGGATAACTATCTCCCATGGGAGGGATCCCATGATGGAGCAGGGGAAGGACTCCTCTTCCTGAGCAGTGGCAGAAAGAACCTGTGATGAGCTGACCACAACCCTCATTCCCTGTCTCCTGAGGGAGAATGTAGAGCCTGGGAAAGGAGGGGTGGGCAGGTAGTGTTTTCAAGATTTGTTTTACTTCTTATTATCCTGCTCTGATTTTGATTGCTAGTAAACCCAGTTAATTTTGCCAAGTGGAGTCTGTTTCACCCATGACAATAACTGGTGAGTGAGCTCTCTCTGCTCTTATCTCAGTTCATGAATATTTTGTTATGTTTTCTCTTCCATGTCCAGTTGTGGAGGTGATGGATAGAGTGGCTTTGGTGGGTAACTGCATCCAGCCAGTGTCAACCCACCACAAGTCCATCTTTGTTCCTTCATACAGTTTCTTTCCAGTGCTTTTAGTCTATTAAATAATGACTGAATGACTAATCACCAAGTTTCTCTCTACTGCTTGCTCAAAGATTTTCTGAGAACATTGACAAAACTAGAAGAAAATAAAAAAAATCCAAACCCATCTGTCATTTTGTGCTTCAATATTTAATATCTCCTGTTCCCTCTTTCCTTCTCTTCCTTTTCTCCCCCCATTCTCCCTTTTTTCTCCTGCCTCCTTCTTTTTTTCCTTTTTTTTCCTTCTCTTGCCCTTCCCCTTCTCTTTTTCCCTACCTTGCTCTCTGTTCACAAGCAAAAAGATCTGATTTCTGTCTAAAAGTGGTTTCCTGGCTTGATTTGAATGCCTTGTAACATGAAAAACTGTTCAGTATTTACAGGCTACTTATTTTAATGCAACAGGAAAATAAATTGGTATGTAAAATGCATATGTACTAAACTGCCAGCAGTATCTGTTTCCTTCAGGCTGCAATAATTCCTGTACGAATTGTTTTTGGTCCCAAATCTCTCTTCAGTCTTTGGGCTGCTCCGGAGCATCACTCTCTTGTGGATGTAAATAAATGATGACTCATTAACAGACTGATGCAAACGAGTGTATTTTACAAAGGAACAAAACTGAAAACGGTGCTCCTTGCTTCTGACATGTATATATAGCAGTAATGATATTGAAATAGGCCTAGGTATTTTTGGAGTGAACAGATCTTTATGCCATAGTTCATTCTGACTGTGTTCCTACTGCAAATTTCTGAAATGTACATTTACCAGTGTCTTGAGTGACATCTCCTGGAGAAAGTAAACATGGTCATTCCCAGTAGTTTCCTAGTGAACTCTACAAAAGATCTGTAGACTCCATTCCTGCAATTCTGTTTTTGGAAATGGGAGATTTATGCAGCAATTTTATTTCCTTTTCAAGTAGAGCTGAATCAAGATACAGAGATTTTCTTTCTCTCACAGTAGTTCTGGGTGAGTTGACTCAAAGGGCTTGTCTGGTGACATAGTAACAACCATAAAATAGTGTGACAATTTCCCTTTATAATTACATCTTTTGACTAGATGTCTCACGAGAACTATGTAACCTTATCCTTCTTCAATAGCACTGGGGTAAATCAAAAGCAGCTCTACAGAAACACACAGACCAGAGCCTGACAAAACTTGTCCAAGGAAAAATCAGGCTAATGCCAAATGAAGAATGAACAGATGATGTTAATGTAATCTGGAAGGAAGAGATGACTTCTCCCCATGCTTTGGTCTCCTGACTTCTCTGGCTATGCCTTTCAGAATTATGCAGTGCACAGTAAAACTACTGCAGCATGGTTTACAGCTAGAAACTGGATTAAATAATCATGCTGCCAGGAATAATGTATATTCCAGAAACCAGGTTAGCTAAACTAAAACAAACTTTGATATTTCACTACTGTGCACAAAGGACATGCACATAAGGTGGGAATTGGTAACCGAAGGGACAGTTCTTCAATTTCATGTGCTCACAGAAAGCAAAAGTAGGTTTAAAAAATAATGCATCATTAATCTCTCAACTCATCTTTTAGATTTCAATTTTATTTTATTGATTGTGAACCTGAAGATAAATTCTTTCAAAAATATGATTGATTGTTTTATTTAACTGTTTCTATTTTTTTCACAGAGCTGTTGCATACTGCTACAGGAGGACTAAATGATCTCCAGACCTCTCCCTTCCAACCTCAAGAATTCTGTGATTCTGTGAAAAAACCAGGGGAACCTAGATATGGAGAAGACATATATAGTTATATTAGCAATTAGGTGGAACTGAAGGAGGAAGAAAATATTAATGCAGTAACCCTTGAATTATCGAGAGTTTTGTAATAAAATCTTTCTTCCCCTCCCCCAAATGAGACCACAGTGTTTATTCAGTCATTGGGCTATCACAGAGGATAACTTTTGTTCCAGTCTTTGTTTTGAACCCCTACTTAACCCTATTCAGTGTAAATGGTCTCATGCAATAAACTGACCAAAGAGGAGTTAGAAACTAAATCTTTGTTCATAACTAGGTTCCAAAACATGCACAGACAGAACATTCAAATGAATCACATATATTTAGGTAACTCCATATAACTGACAATATTCCTAAGACATCTAATAATTTTATTGAATTGTTTCTAAGACAAATAATTCTGTAATTCTTCTGTAATTATCCGGACAGAATTACATATACTGAATTAAAGAGTTTTATATGCAGTGGAAAAATTGCTATAGTGTTTGAACTGATGTAAGCAAAAAAGCCCAATTTCCTTTTATGCTGTGTCTACTCCATTTATGTTACTGTGCAGCAACAGGATCAAGCCTGGGCATGGGTTTTGATGTAGAAATGGATCATCTTTCATTTCAATGTGGATAATTTCTTGTAAAGTTTATCAGATTGTTGTGTAGATGCAAATAGTCAGATGAGTTATTATTTAAAGTTACTCCATTAGCTAACTTCAGCATTTTAAAACAAGTCTGAGTCACCACTGCCTTCTATAATTTTTACTTTTGTTGTTGTCGTGCCAGTCTGAGAACACCATATAGGCACTTTAAATGGTTTCAGACACAGATAGCATAAATTGCCTCCAAAAAACCTTTGCTGGTCAAGTGTAGTGTCAAAGCATACTATATTATAGCCCACTACAGTACAATATTTGATTCTGAAAACATATCAGAAGAAAAAAATAGACAGAAATCTGAAACTCTAATTCATGTAGAGAGAAAAAAGAATGAATTAATAGGGAATTTAGAGGTATTTAAACTTGCAATTTAAATTATAATGATTAAACTAAGTGCATAACTTTAGGTTTCTAACTGAGGTCCTCTTCATAACTGGTGGCCCATCTATATGTCTCTATCTTCTACACTGAGAGCAAAGAGAAAATTATGTCTCTCAGTTCTAGGTCCTTTAAATCAATCCTGAGTCATTCACCTTTGGCTACAGAGGAAAAATAATAGATTGTGTGAGTATATGTGTTCCCACTCTTTTTCCTCCTGTTCCAAGTCAGCTATTTTTGAAAGTGTAATTTGAAGGTTTGTTAAAATGACTCAAGATTTTACTTAAACAACAGTGTGTTTAAGCCATTGCAGGTTGGCTGAAAATTACAAAAAGCCTCAGAAAGTCAGGTACACAGCTTTAAACAGAAAGTAAAAGACTTGAAGCCTAATACCTTTGACTGACTTAGAAATTCCAGTCATGATATTGGCAAATCCACTTAGCAAAATCCATAAAGAACTATGCCAGTGTACTGGCCTTGCTAGGAGAGGGTTAGTTTTCTCCATACATCTCATACAGTTCTATGTTTTGGATCTGAGACCAAAACAGTCCTGATATCATAAAAATGTTCTAGTTTTTGCTGACCAGTGCACAGCATCAAGGCCTTTTCTGCTTCTCGCTCTGTCTCCCAGGGGACGCATAATTCATTGGGAGGAGTCACAACTTGGCAGGGAACCTGAACTGACCAAAGAGATGTTCCATACCATATAATGTCATACTCAACAGTAAAAGGGAAAAAAGGGGCTTTGAGGGTTAATCATCTTTCGCTACGGAACAGGATGGGCATCAGTTCACTTGTGGGAGATGGTGAATGATTGCTTTTGCATCACTTATTTCTGTTTATTTTTCTTTTCTTCCACTCACCATTCACTTCTTAATTTTTTTTTTTTCCTTGACTTGCCAGTTTCTCACTTTTACTCTTCCTTTCCTCTTCCCCTGTTCCACTGGGGGCATGAGGGGCAAGTGAACAACTGGCTATGTGGTGCTTAACTGCCCATTGAGATTAACCCGAAACAGCCAGCAAGTTTGAAAACTACACTGCCCTAAAAATCAGAGATTTTTTTAAAAAGTTATGATTTTGTGTATCTATTTTTTCATAATTTCAGAATTGATAAAAAGGTTTGGGTCAGCTTTTTTATTCTGTGGTGTGTGTTTGCTGCTGTTTTAGAAAATGGAATCCGATTGGCAGCTGGAACAATAATAGCTTTTCAATTCATGGAAACAGCATCAGATATTCGTATGAATCTTTATAAAATATACCGTGTATCAACACATATGGAGCAAGACTACAAGATCTGACAATGTTGCAGCACCAAGTGCTGTCAGAATTATCAGTAAGAATACAAATTCCCTTTTTATCTGAACAAAGAGCTGGTCAGGGGTCTGAGGAAAAATATACTTTTAAATCATGCTGCCAAATACACCTTCCCACTGTGTTGTGGGATCCTCTTGAAAGTCTCACTCCACAGCATTGCTACTGAAGTACAGTCGGACTTTTCTTTCACCTATCTAGTGTAAAGTATTCAAGACACTTGCTGTCTTCAAAGAGCATTGCAGGCATTCAGCAAATGATCATCCCCAGCATGTTTTGTCCAGTTTCTATTACCAGCTCTCAAACAATAAAATCGATGGTGCAAGACAAGGACTCCAGTGAAGGCTGAGAAGTAGGAGCTGCATTCATACTGCTTCTTTCAGCATGTCATGGTTTAATCCCAGCTGACAACTAAGCACCACACAGCCACACATTGAATCACCCCTGGTGGGATGGGGCGAGAATCAGAAGAGCGAAAGTGAGAAAACTTGTGGGTTGAAATCAAGACAATTTAATTAGTAAAGCAAAAGCTGCTCATGTAAGAAAAGCAAAATAAGGAATTCACTCACCACTTCCCATCGGCAGGCAGGTGTTCAGCCATATCCAGGAAGGCAGGGCTCCGTCATATGTAACAATGACCTGGGAAGACAAACACCATCAGTCTGAACACCCCTCACTCCCTCCTTCCTTCTTCCCCGCCTTTCAATGCTGAGCACGACACCATATGGTCTGAAATACCCTTTTGGTGGCATCTTCCACTACTTACAGAATGCTTTAAAAATTCCCACTGTCACCTGAAAAATTCGTTATGCAAACTTAGATGATGCTACACCATGGATTGTGTGATAAAGATAATAATGAATTCTCTAATAATGACATATTTGGACCTCAGCTAGAATAAGCATGTGATTCTACAACTTTTTAGGTGAAGGCTATAGGATCAAGCAGGTGTGGGCCCACATACATTCTTCAGATATTTTGTTACAAGAAAATAATTGAATTTTTTGTGCCTATTTGTAATTCTCAAAGTTCAAGATTTTCTTCAACATTTTGAACATTTTGAAAACAATAGCTCCTTTTGATTCTAAAAATATAGGAGGTTCTTATGCCCTGTGATTCAAATATTTTTGCAGGCTTTGTAAGAGGATGGAGGAGCTCAGCTCAGTTACTTAAATGACTACTTGAGAAGTGTCTCAGCCAGGCTTAAGGTGCCAGCCAAGGGCAGTGTGAGTCTCATACGTTCAGCACAATATTTACCTCTTTAAAAGCTCCAGGATGTGAGATGACTCAGAGAATTTGATATAAGGTGTTTAAGGTAATGTGTAGCCATCTGGCCTGCTCCAAAACCATCCATATATGCTCCATATCACTAGAGCAGAGAGAAACAAATACAAGATTTAGAAAACAAACAAACAAACAAGGAAACAATCAAACATACATTTTTAAGCAAATATTTTTTTTCATAATTACCAATCATTCTCTAATAGTACTGGAAAACTCTCAGATCTGAAAAAAACCCATTAATTATAGGCAGAGCTGATAATTTATATCTAGCAGATAGGTTTTGCATCTGTGTAATTTTAACACCTTTCTTGCTTTTTTCTTCTTTTTCCTCCTTTGTTTCTTCAGCAGACATGATTAGTATTTTCTGATGGAGAAATAGTGTAAAGAAAGAAATTCACATACAGATTAATTAATGCTACTAACAAAGTTATAAAACACAGTAATCATTAGTTTCAGGTTTCCTTCATGATGGATATGAAGAATTGAATTCCCGAGGGAATAATCTTCAAAAATCAGCTGTTTATACAGCCACCCCAAGTCTTGAAATGAAATGTAAGAAACAAGGAAAAAGTTCTGCTGAGGACTCTGATTTGCAACAGCTACTTGTACCAAAGGCTTGTTCAATTTTTTTCCTTCAGATTTGCTGATGAAAAAGAATTCACAGTGTAAACTTTACAAGATTCAGGACACCCATGAAAATAAATTACTACAGGGAATCTTCTGTTGATTCATTACAGTGACTTACTATAGTCTTTTCATTTTTGAGCAACAGAACAAGAACGATAGAGAACTTTGCAAAACTTCATCAAAGAAGTATCTCAATATTTTCAGGAAAGAAACGTTAATCAGTTGTAAGACAATAATCTCTCTGAAGTACAAATTTAGAACCATAGGATAAAATCACCACAGGCAGATAAAGTGCTAGAACTTTAGTGTTTTAAAGCACTTATCCAAAACATCATTATTTATTTAAGGCTTCTTTTTCTTTCTTTCACATGCCCTGTAAAATACTTAATTAGGCAATTCACTGGAATCTCATGTGAGAATTTGAGCCTATGCTTCTATGTAATGGCACAAGCTTATATTTGATAGTGAAATGTTTACCACATTTTTATTCTTGTTCTATGTCAAAGATTGTTTCAAAAGCAATTTTTTCAATAAATTATATATTCTTGAGACTCAACCTTTGGCTGAGAAATACAGCATCTATTGATTTGGTGGGTTCTAAAAGATTGTGTTTTATTCATAGGGTGATATTTTATTTGGAGTCGCTGCAATTTATCTAGTGAGTTATCAATTCATCCCTATCTGCACTGAAATTAAATTATTTTTGTTTTCTTTATTGAATAACTTTAAGATTTTCAGCTTTGTTTGTTGTGGTTGTAAAAGATATTTATTTGAAAAGGTATGGAATTATCAATAGGAATATAAATATGGCAGTTCTTTGATAGTGTCTACACATTTGCTCATTTTAGCTCATCAAGATAAAGTTGTGAACATAAAGGGAGTCTTTCCAGCTTGCATTTATCAGGTCTCACTAAACACAAGGAGAACAACAACAAATATGTACAATTATCTACACAGCCAAAAATAAAACAATAAAAAAGCTAGCAGAGATAACACTTCTTTTTTGAATTTCTTTTGCTGTCAAGCTACGAACATAAAAGTGATTGTAAAATCGAACATGCCACCTGAATGGAGTACGGAAATTCTGGCTCCTCTTTGCATTTTTTTATATCATAAAGACAAAAAAGCCCCACCCAAAACAAAGAAATAACAAAAATGTAACACCCTCCTTCCAAACATATGAAGACTTATGTCACTTCGAATAAATTTTGGACATTTAGGTTAAGAAAACTTTTAAAATTACAAGGAGATACCTAAACATCAACATTAAAACTTTAGTTTCTTAAGCTGTACTTGAATTCTGTGCTTGAGATCGACAGGATTAATCCCATCTAAGAGCAATCTCTCTGTTATCTCATATCTCCAGACTTCTTTTGTAAAAACTATGCAGACAGTCCTAACTGCATTCCTGAATATTTTCAGAACTCCAAACTCCATTTTATGATATGGATAATTTATAATTACCTAATTAATAATGAATACAAATTAAATATTTAATTAATATATTTCAACAGTTCAGGTGAAAAGAACCAGAATGTGGCTGGTAGACAATGGTAGACAATCTAGTTTTCCAGTCCAGTTCATCTAAGTGGAACTCTCAGTTTGGTTCATGGGTTTGTGCTAGGGAGAACTAGATGTGATTTTGTTTTTCCTAGTCTGGGGAAAGCTGTTGCAGAAAACCAGTTGCTTTTGAAACTTTTTTAATATGATGACATTGGCAGTCAAAGAACACAGCAAATTGGAAGAGGAAGGAAAGGGAGAAGGATATGCTAGTGTGCTTTTCTGTCCAGTCAAAGCCTTTGCACATATCAGTTCTATCACAGAGCTGTAGATTGCAGCTTTGTTGTTATTTTCTCATGCTTGGCCAAGGGCACAAGCTGGCAGCTGAGGGAGGCCCCAACACGCCCTGACTGATAGGGCACAGTCCCACATGGTCTGAGCACAACAGGCAGTGCCAGGCTCTGGTACAATCTCCAGCACAGCACACAACACAGCACAGGATGCACAAGGACCAAGGGCGTGAGAAAAAAGAGCAGATGAAGGCAAAGGCAGGGCTGGAACTAAGTACACCTGCAACATAGCTCAAACAGGGACTGAATGCCTGACTCAGGACTGTCATGAGCTCCTGGTGCCATGGGAGGGGAAGCCCTGGGTGAGGTTTGTCAGAGACATTAAGGTGTCCTGATGTCTCCAGGGCTCTGATGTCCCTAGATGAAACAGAAGGCATTTTCTACCTGGAAACAATGAGTAGCTTGCCACTGATCCCCAAGGGGAAGGTGGGCATTTTGTGCTTCTCTAGTACTTACTAGAGATTGATGTGCCCTCATTTTTTCAACAGCATTAGTTCCTCAAACCTAAGCTTGTTGGATCAATTGCTTTCTGGATGACTGGAATAGAAGGATTGTAAGTCACAGCTTTTATTTATGGCCTTCAGTATGGATTCGTTTCATATCTAACTGACATAGAGTCTGCTTAGCTTGCAGGTTTCTGAAAAATCCATTCCTTAGGCACTTGGCTCTTCTTTATACCTCATTGGGAGCCAAAACATTTATTGGCTGCTGAATTTTCCAGGAAGTAAGCTGGCAGCAGATGAGGTGTTGCTTCTCCAGTGGAACTATGCCTAAGCACCTTTTAAGAACCTGGCTTTATATATGCATCAATAAAACAGAAAAAAGAAAAAAAATCCTGAATTCATAAGCTATAAGAGTAAGCACATTTAAGTTTGCAAGGTCTTCAGATATTGTGATATAGAAGACACAAAGAGATGTTTGATAAGAAGAAACTATAGACAAGTTAAAGATCAGAAACAGCTTTTTAATTGCCAGCCAAACTGAATACTGAACAACATACAGGTACTTTGAACTGTTCCCAGTTACTCATTCAATCAATTAAGTGAAAAACTCTTGAGCAAATCTGAATACTGAATTAATATGAAGAAATTATGATTTGCCTATAGACATTTTCAAAATGGAAAATATTAATTAAGGCAGGTATTTATTTCAAATTATTTGCTCAGCTGCTGTTGCTCAGAATTCAGTGGGATTTGCATATGTAACTGAGGTATTTCAATACAGGTCAGGGAAAAGTATATTCATGGGTTTTTTTCATGGTTTTCTTGTGTAAGCAGGTGCAGATTAAGAAAAAAAATCATATAATGTATAAAATAGGTTACTTGCTGGATAAAAGAAGGTAAAAGACTGGCATTTTTAAAAAGGAAAAAAGAAACAAGCAAATTGATTAAAAGAAAATTAAAACATCTACATAGCTGGTGTATAACTTCTGTAGAAATGGTCTGTTAGGATATTTTTTAAGAGTAAGTTTTAAGGAGACTATACTTTGAAATCCAGTGAGTTCCAAAAAGTTCCATGTGACTATGGCAGGTTGCAGTCATGCAAAAGGACACCTTTGGAGCATAGCAAGGGAGAGAGAAGCATGAGACAGTCTCACCAGGGCTGTGAACCTTGACAGGGGAACAAATGGCCCCTACTCAGCAGAAAGCCTAGGAGGGCCAGTAGATTTATGACAGGTTTCCTACTTAACTGACAGGAAGTTCTAGCAATCAGTGGCCCAAGAAGAAGGACACAAAGACAGGAACAAGGCATTACCATGGGGAGTGGCAGTCAAAAGCTTGCAAAAAGGGCTTGAAGATGGTCATGTCAGCATAGCAACAGTGGTGTTGTGCTAGGAAAAATGGTACCTTGCCCTGGCTGATTCAGGTACCTCCAGGGATAGCAATCTCCTCAGCCAAAATGGACTTCCTGGGACTTTCCTGCCCGAGGCTGTAGGGAGTGTTGGGAAACACCTTTATGTGAAAATTTATGTGAATGTCTTCTATGATGCACTTGTCGGTGTGGAGTGAGAGGAAGTTATTAAAAAAAGTAAAACTAAAGAAACCAAACTAAAGAAACCTGAAGTATGTGTTGAGGTGTAACGTGTGTAATGTGTAGCCACAATGTAATATGCTACTGAGCCACAAGAACAGATCCATGCAGAGCACTAGAAGTGGGCTGAACCCGCCCAAGGCCTCCAGCACACACCAGCATCAGCGGTGAAGGTTATGCCTTGGAGCACCTCCAAGACAGCAGTGGCTTCTCTAGGCAGACAGAGATTATAAGATTATAGTAAACATTTGCTAACTGAAATATCCCTTAAGGGATTTCCAAACACCTGCCAAGAAGACACTTGTGCCTCCATATGACCCTCTGTTCCTGAGTAAACAGCTGGGATTTGTGTCCCAGCTGTGCCCAGAGAAGCTGTGGAAAACCCTGGGCAAACTGCTCTAGCTCAGAAAAAAGCTTTGAGCAGGGGTTGGACCAGCTAAGGCCTAGTGGTTGGTTCCAACCAAAATCCTTCAGCAGTGCTTTCAACAATCTGAACTGACTTTTTCCTGACAGATTAAAACTTGCCCAGATTATAGTAGAAAATTCTTTGGTTTTTAGCATTCAGTACTGCTTACAAACATTTAAGTGCTCTGATCCCAGTGATCTCTGATGTGCCATTCTTAAAATAACAACTAATTATTTTGGCTCTTTGAAGGTGAAACATGGATGAGGAAGCAAAACCCATTATTGATAGTCTGAAATAACTGAGGCTGTTTTACACACACACATCCCTTTATTTGCATTCCAGAATTCATATGTAGGCTGTGCTCTCCAGGTTCTTCGTCTCTAAAGCCAGAACAAGATATTAGATATTTATATTCGGCTTTTGCACGAAAGATATATTTGATTTTCACAACAAGCAAGTATGCATGACAGCTGCAAAATACTGGTGACTTTATTCCCTGGTTAGAGAGAAATTATACCAATCTATTCACTGATTAATCAGCTGGAGACCTTTTCTAGTTATTGAAATACCAGTGTTGACATTGTAATAAAAGACACTCTTCTGGGTTTACTTTTTTTTTCATTTAAGAGTGCTAATGAAAATTGAAGATGCCATAGGCCAGCATTTTTTTGATACTAAGTAAAAATACCAAGTTAAGTGAACTACAAAAGATTTAAGAAAGAGATGCTGTATATTAGAAGACTATTTTATGCTAGTCAATAAGGTAATTTAATTAAACCATAAACTTTTTAATAATAGACAAAAGTAATAAGAAATTTACACAAAAAGCAAAAGCTTCATCAATGAATGCAAAACCTGATATTGAATTAAGAGAAAAAGTGCATTAAAGTGCCTAGTTAGGGTTTAAAAAATATGGTAGAATTCCATTTGTATATATTTACAACATTTTTAGTTTCTGGGGAAAAAATCACTTTTATTCTGACATTACATGCATCCATTTTATCAAAAATTTTTAATTTTTAAATAGAAAGAGGTTTATGGCTTAGTGTCAGGGTTCATATTAAATACTTTGATTCCTTTTTCAGTCTTAGTTAAATATTTTCCCACTTTTCTATTTCCACTCTTGTTAAAATGAATTTTTTAATTACCTATTTCATAAAATGAAATAAGATGGAGTACTTTAGATATAATCATATTTTTTTTCCATTAAACCAAGAAATCAACACAAAACTGAAAAATTTTCTTTAAGGAAAAATTCCCATGTTTTTCTGATTTGTTCGCAATACATAATTTGATCAATTATGTTTCATTTTAGGAGCTCAGCCTGAAGGGTGCTGACTAAATCTAGTTTGCAACCATGTTACCGTAATGTCCTAGGCATGATTCAGACCACTATTTTTAGTGGTGTGTAATATCTTGGAAAACAACAAGCCACCTTTTTACATGGATAATTAATAAAGTGTGGAGCTGTATTCTTTGGGGTTTGCAAGTCAGATAAATTCTTATCAAGAATAATGACATATTCCTGAGTACCAAGTTTCACACATATTTGGTTTTCACTGTGTGTCATCTCCAATTTATTACAAGATGTTGTATACATGTTTGAATAGTATTCAAAGGCAACTAATATGATTAAAGACAATCAGAATAGTTTACCTCTGAAGACCAACAACCTTGAAATCTTTCAAATCAGTAGATAATAACAGCACAAAAACCCATTCTCTGTTGTTCTACATCATTCCTTACATTCTGTGCATCTAGAGGAGCTGAGAAGGTGAAGAAGAGAGACTGAAGAAGGGGAGAGGTTGTGAAGAATGGTCAGGTTGAAATCCCTCTGGAAAACTCCTAAACACATATGATTTCAAGGAACACAACTGTAGCTCTGTTAAACTCGTTGAGAAATTAAATAGATTTTTAAAAATTAAAATACATTTCAACTAAAACACACAAAGTTTCAGTATCACTTTAGGATGAAATAAACTGTCACTGTCACTTGTTCCCTCAGTTGCTTGCATCCAGTTTCTATCACCTTCCAAATGCCAAGTGCATGAAGTTTCTATAGCTGCATGATCAATTGGTCTGGTTAAAAATATTTTTGTCCCCGGGGATCACTTTTCTCAGCAGCAGCTAAAATTCAGGAAATGAAAGGTGCATATCCATAATCATTTCAACAAATCTAAATTGAGACTGCTGTGATCTCAGCTGCCTTTTCCATCCCCAGCTGTGCACTCTCCTGCCTTGCACTGGCACTATGTCTTGTGTAATCATGTATTGAAACATTATGGGAGCTGAACAGATGAAAACTCACAGAGTAAAAGAAATNCAAACCAATTGTTAGTCCTTAGCTGGATCAGTCCCCGAAACCGTTTATGACGTGGGTGCCCAAGCCCTCAGATAGTAGAAGTTAGGGAGAGGGATAAATAATAGGAAAAAATTAGGACCTTGACAAGCTAGGGAGTTTAATATGTTTAAGTTTCAGCTTTGCTGAAGCAGCATATGGAAACATATTTTTGATCTGTGGCTAAAAGAAGGCAGAGTTCACATAAATATACTACAGTATAAATAACTAGGTATTTTTCTTTTTGTTCTGTTACAGTTCTGCATAAAATTGAAAAATGGAGGTGAGATACTGGGCATCAGATGATACAGGGATATCAGCTGGAATATCAACCAGTTTGAGAGGGTGGCATAAGGCTCCGTGTTGAATCAGAGCATCATGATGCCCCTTTGGCTTACACTAGCAGCAAAATTCCCCACCAGCAAGGACTTAGATTATCAATTCAGTTTTGATGTTGCTATTTTTAAACTAGGATCCCTATAGAAACCTAAACACCTTTAGTCTTCATTTCATCAAACTATAAAAAGGAAGTTATTTTGAACTCTCTTCTCTCCCCTTGCAAAGTAAAATATTCCTGGCAAAACAACACACTGGCCATTTGTGTTTTCTTAGAGTAATGCCAGTATTTCCCAGCTTCAGACATGAGAAGAGAGTGAAAAATCCCAGCTCACTTTTAGTTTTGGATCACCTCTGCACTGTAATGGACTTGCCAGGCTGTTTACAGCAGCTTTGGGGCTAGTTTGCACTTGGTGTGGGAACAGCATCACAAAAACCTGGCCCTCCATCTTCTAATAAAACTAAAGCTCTACCATCAAGTTTTTGGTTGCAGCAACTGCATTAAGACAACAGAGCAAAAGGAAAATGAATGTAGAAAAAAGACAGACATGGCAATGTTACCCGTATTCTTTAGTGAATTTCTACTACCCATTATCTGCTTAATTACCAATTCCTTTCTGCTCACTTCAGTGACAATATCAGCTGCCTAGCATGGTAGGAGATGTGAGCATCCCAAAATGATGTTAAGTAGGCAAGCTAAACTGTAATACTGCATTAAATATTTCCTATTTAGGCAAGAATATGGCTGCATTTGATCTCACTGAAGTCCTCAAACTCTCACTTCACAGAGGTTTGCCCAGGCTCTAAATCAGCGAAGCTGAGGACACGTTGCTTTCTAACAATCTGTTCCTTCAAGTTAAAAACAGCTGAACATGATCTTGCTAGCTCCCAATGTGGTGCTGTGGCTGAGAGGGCTAATGTGGCTGCATAATCAGGGGAATACTCAGCTGGAGTGGGGAGGTTATATTACTGACATAACAGCATAAATGTTTATGTTTACTCTGAGACTCGAGGTGCAAACTGTAGTATACACATTCCCTAGAGAGGCAGCTATTCTCCATGACTACAATGTTTAAGAGAATGGTAAGAAAACGAGACTGTTTACCACAGCAGGAAGAAAACAACGCAGATTTAGATGCCAAACAATAAGCTACTAGGAACTGAAAGTACTGACGACTGCAATGTTTTTGTTAGTCTCATGTCACATATACAAGCTTTTCCTACAGCAGATTGAATAATGGATGAGGAACAAAAAAAAAATGTGTACAGTGAGAAATATATATTTCTGTAGTGTATCTGGACTTACTGCTCTCTTTAGCCTTCTTGGGAAAAGGTTTCCATACACAACAGCTTAGAAATACTTAGTAAATACACAAGAAGAACACAGAAGTTACACAGAAAGAAGAAAGAGACAAGGCACTGCTACTTTTAGATGCAAATGTGTGTAAAGAAATACAGACCATGCAGAGTTTGCATGCCTATTTCAGGCTTCTCTTCATGTTCCTTTACCCTAATGGAAAGAAGCACTGCCTTCTTCTGAGTGTGGTAACAATGCCAAACTTTGACATCATCTTTTCATCAATCATCTCTATTTACAGACACAAACAAACAAACAAACAAACAAACCACTGAAGCCACAGTAAGGGAACCACTTGCTGCAGGCAATTCAGCAAGGTAATGAATGATGATGGAAATACTCAGAAATGCCAACCTTGTTTTCCCAGGTAGAGCATGCTGGTTCTGTGAGATCACAAGTGCATTTTGTCTTTGAAGCATGTTATCCATTACCTTTGAAGGGGCTTCTTTCAATAAAATACAAATCAAACACATCTAAAATAAATCAAACACATCAAGGCTTTGAACTAGATCCCAAGTGGTCCTGATAAAATACTCTGCATTTAAAAATGTGCTGACAACATAATTTACATTTACAAATTCTGCTAGTCTCAATGGGAGTTAAGGACAGTCAGAATCCCACTCAGGATTTGAATCCAAAGATAAAAATTGAAAAACCCCAACAAGCCTACCCCAAAAAAACTACACATAGGGCACTAAGGTGAAAGGTGGAAGTACACTGTGAGCTTACTCTGCCCCTTATATTGAAAACAGCAGCTGGCCACAGGCACAGTCGAGTGCCTCATCTTTTAACTGTAAAGGGGTAAAATTTAGACCCTCAGGCTTCCTATTCTTATAAGTCAAAGATGCTAATGATGTGTCTGCCTACCAATGTCACAAACAATGCAACTGCTGAGACCCTGTCTTTGAAGCAAAGTGCAATTCAAAAACTTTCATTTTGTCATTGAAAATCCCTGCTAAAGCTCTGACATATTTTCTGACCTCACATACAGTGCTATAATATAATCCTAGTGGGAGCACCAGAAGTTCAAAATCCACTAAACCTGATAAGAGTGTTAACATAATGATGACTTCTATAATTAAAAAATAATTTCAGCACAACACCTCAAACCAGAAATATGTCATTACCTGCCACTTTATCAATCAGGCAAGATATAATTTGTCTATTCAGTAATTTTTAAAATGCACATCTCCACACACTTCCACAGATACTGCAAGATCCCATGGTGCTCTGCTGAAATTTTCAACACCTTTAGCTTGAACTATGATAAGCACAGATGATTTCCAAATTGAAGACTTGTTTACAGCTACAGCACTGAACATATTTTAGAAAAAAGGACGTTTCTGAAGAAGGATTGTAAATTAGATGATAGCAAGGTTCTGAATGTGCCATTCAATGTCGACATGTTACATCAGCCAAAGCTATTTGAGCTGGTATTCATTCTTTTTTTTCAAAACATGCCATTTATAGCTAGTAAACAAGGTTATTGGCTCAGCAAAATACTTGTTGCAATAGAAAAGATATTGAATCATCTGATGATTTAGGCATTCACCTTATATTATAAAAGGTTTTAAAAGATGAAGAATAAAATTTGCACTGAAAGGTGACAGTAAGAGATGTGAAACCACCAATTTTATGTCTCACATTTGGCCAATTTAAAAATGAAAATAATAGCCTCATTAGCTGTCAGTCTTCAGAGGCATGAAATTCATGTTGAAGATCTGTATCTACTGTGTGAGTTATCAAGAACACAAACCACCAGGAATAATGATTCTGCCTAATTTAAAATCTTTGTGTCAAAAGAAGAAATGAAAGATTGGACATGACAGAGGTGAATGAAGCTGTAGTTCTTTTAATTTTATTTAACTCACCATAAAAATCTTTCTTACCCTGTGCTAGTTCTCTAGATTTTTTTCTTATCCAACAGCACCACCTTGTGACAGTACAGATTTTAGTGTTTAGGTTTTCACACACTCTCAACAAAACCTTTCTTTAGGTAGATAAAATGCTGAAAATGTTAAGTATTATTAAGGATGCAAATAAACCCCACACCAGTGAATCAGGGGTCCCCAGATCTTCAGTCTATAGTCTTTGGAAAAGTTTTCAGGTGTGAAGATGCCTTTTTTAAAATATGAATATACAATAATATACTTACCTACATTAAAATCAGTATGCTCAAATGTTTATATTTACATATTTAACTGGTATTCAGTGCTGCAAAACAAATGCTAAATCTCTAGTTGATTCTTTAAAAGAATGATTGTTATTGCTTTGGTGATGGTTTCTAAGACTATGTATGAGACACAGGCACTCTATGGAAGGTAGGATCTCTGTAGGATTTCTGATCAGCAAGCTATTAACAGCATCTCACCTCAGTAGCACCATTTTGGACCTCCACTCTGAGGTACCATTCTGTAAATCCCCTCGTCAGGGATCCCAAGACTGTCTTTTCATTCTATTAGCCAAGGGCCAAAATCTTTTACTGGCTTTTCCATCCTCTCTCTCTCCAACCTAATGAATATTTACCCAGACTAAGCACAGTGGAACTGATTGAGCAGGGTGGACTGAAATTACAGCATTGCAGAACATGTCCTTAGTGCATTCCCATCGGAAATGGTGAGGCAAAGAATGAAATTGAGTCTTGGTTTCCTATATCCTAAATGGATTACTTAATCACTGAGCAATCAAAGAGGAGCAGGGCTGAGGCCTGTGCTGGCTTAAATCCAGTAGATATTCTGTGAAAGTATCTGTGAAATGAGACCAGGAAGTGGAGATTATTTGTGGATATGTCAGGTACAAAAAAAGAACTAAAGGTCTCTGAGTACTTCCAAGACAAAGGCATTTCTGCACATGCCTTGTTAGAACATTATTCAGAAAATACATATGATCAAAGGATGATAGGAATAAAGTAGCTATTTGGATTGAACTTTGGACTCCAATTTTGAAATCTAAAATGTCAGCCAAGAAAGGAAAAGACAATCAAATAACTTTATGAGTCTTCCGGATTTTTTATATAAACTAGAAGTATTAGACCAGAATAAATTTCAGGGGAAGCTTTCAATTCTATAATAATGAACTTAGTTTCTTCTAATTCTGGGAATTTCATAAATCTCTCACTTTCCTGCTCTTCTTTTACTCCATTTACTTAAAAGAAAGTTCAGTGAAATTTAATATGATTTTTATATTTGCAGACTTTCAAGTGAAGGTATGCCATAGAATTTTATTAAGAGAAATGGTAATGCCCAAAACAACACAAAATAAAACCTTCCATGTTTAGTCATTCTTAATGAATAAATCCTATAAACTGTGTGGCTCAAGATAACATACTTTGGGTCAGGACCTCTGGAGAACTTGACAACTGTGTCACAACTGCCCTTATTTAACAACTTTGTTAGACCACTTAGAAGGGAACAACCACTATGTTAATAGTATTTGCAGATTGCACTTAATGCAAAGGACCTTTCAAACCCTACCAAGGACATAAATATAACAAAAGTCAAGCTAGAAAAGTTGAGTAAATGGATAGACAAACCAAAACGATATTTTGAAAGAAAAAAAAAGCCACCACATCTAAGGAAAAATGAAGGCAACTTTGCAATCAACAGGAGGGATAAATTGTGAAAGTTAAATAGATCAGGGAGGAGGGATAAAACATGAAAGTTAGATAGATTAGGGAGTGATGTTAGGCAAAAATTTGAAATCAATTTATAACACGATGACAAAAAGCAAATGCAGTGTAATTTATAATATCATACAAAAGAAGCATTGAGTCACAGAACACAGAAATTACAGCGCATCTCTGATATTTCATTTGAGAGACCATCTCTGAGTCTAGGGGAAAATATATCTATAGGAAAACATGCTAGAATAAAAAATTGAACAAGCAATAAATGTGTGGTTCATGTTTCATGAAACCTTATCATGCAAAGAAATCTATGTTATTAATAAACAGCCCTTCTTGTACTTCTTGGCTCTAAGCATTGGTTCTTAAAGCCAAGTGGCTCTGTCTGTGCACATTCATTGTGCTTGGACTAGGTGTGGTCTCCCAGATAATCTTTGACACAATTCATGGAAAAGCAGCAGCTATAGGCTGCTCCCAATAGACCCTGTGGATTTCCTGCTCAGTGATACGGACACACGGTGCACTTTGCCACTTGCCTTCTGGGAATGAGAACAGGCCCTGGCATCCTGTAAAATAGACTCAGCACTGTATAACCAAAGTCTTTCGCCCTCTCTCATTTACCATTGAAGACATACCCTTAGCTAAATACACATTGCTAAGTGCATTGGTCCCAGGGAGTGGTGTTTAGTCTTAGGACAGGTGATGAGAAGTAGTTTGCAAAGACTTGCAATGACACTCTTCAAGGCTTTCTCTAGCAAGGAAAGTAATTTTTTTTTCTTCCATAGAAAATTAGATGCTGTCTGATGTGTGAACTTTTGCTGTAGATGTGTGAACTCTACAGCACTGGGTCTTCTGGCCTCATCCACCATTTCTGTGACAGTATGACAATTATTTTTGGTGTATTATTAATCTCTTTTTTAATTATTATTTTTGCAATCCAGCTTAATGTGTACAAAACACTGCAAAATAAGTGCTGCATCTGGCCAAAGAGTTTTTTATACAGTATGAGTCTCTTGCCTGTGTTGCATACCTGTGGAGGAGTGATATAGGGAGCAGTAAGAGTGCCAGACCTGCTGGGACAGTTTTGGAGCACTGTTTAATGTGTGGATCATGTATTTATGTTATCTTGTTTGCATTGCATTTTGTGGCTATTGCCTTGGCTCAGAGCTTGACCTATGCATTATTTAGTAATACTCTAGTTTCATGAATCTGAGACCCCAAGAGTGAAATAAAATGTTTATGGCTTAGGCAATCACACGAGCAGGTTCCAATCTAGTAGAGGAGAACTAGATTATTTAGCGACATATCAATACCTACTCTGAAAATACCAACTTTGATAAGAATAAAGTCAATCCTACTAGTAGAATGCTGTATAAAAAGAATCTTTGAAGAAGTAAATAGTGCTTCTACCTTGACAAACCCAATAAAACTGAGCATCTCTGCAAGTAGGATCAGGGGACACAAAAGTTTTACCCTCAAATTCTGGGTTACACAACCTGTGCACAACCTAGGAGCACATGAGAGATTCTGCTCAGCAAGTTATTAAAAAGACATCACCTCTTCAAAGAGTCAAGGTGCAAAAACCCAGGTTTATTATCTGAAATGGTAACAAAAGGTGAGACTGAGAGTAATAGTCTCATATTTTTAAATGACAATATAGATCAAATGTCTCTGTTCTGTCAAAACAATCCAAACAACAAAACCAAAAATGAAAAGTCTCTTGCTAAAGAACTCCAACAGCAAATTGAATAAATAACTGGAAATTTGAAACATTTTCTTTTTTTTTTTTTTTTTTTTGAAGCTTCTTAATATTACCACTGCATTAGTGGTAGATATAGACCGGACAGTCTTTCCACTTCTATTAAAAATTGTTACAGTTCATTGTATTAAAGTGAGCAGCCTGTTTTACAACAATTTCTTTCAAAAAAAATGGCCTACTCATTAAAAATATCAAGATATATCTGAAATTCAACCTATTGTTTTAATGAAAATGCTGCTTATAAGTCAGTATAAGTCTGGTTTTTAACATTTCACTATCCCTTTCAGAATATATACACACAAATATGTATATTTATCTATATATAAAAATTTCAGAAAAATAGACTTATTAGTCTACTAATGCTGAGAGATGTTATTAAAATGTAGGTTTCAAAATAATCCATAAAACCTCCCTTAGATTTTCAATCATCTCAACTGAATAAAAATTTAATTTATGAACTGTCATTGGAAACAAACAAACAACCCCCTCCCTCAAATTGTGAGTAATTTTTTTCTTTAAAGCTGTTTAAGAAAGAAAATAACCTACAGCTACTATGCATTGATATGCAGATTGCTGCCAGATCTTTAAGACTAGAATTAAATGAATCAATCAAACCCAAACTTCACTTTTGCAGTCTGTCATAGGTCAAAGTAGACATATTACTGTAAAAATGTACTTACAGTAAACAGGGTTGTACCAGAAACATTACACTCATGAATGTTGGCTTTTTTTACTAACAGATAAATGATTAACATGGGATAAAAGCTGAAAATTTCTTCTGGTTACAACAATTTTGGGGTTTAAACTTTGAAAATCACTTTCTATAAGAATTTCTATCTAGAGAGACTCATGCATTCTTTATCTCTACTATAACTTAAATCCTAACTAAAATTATTTTTTCTGTGTTGTCAGGTACTGACTTAATTCACTTGCATCATATTGATATTTAATATGAAGTTTTGCTACTGAGAGTTACAGCCTTTTCTATTTAATATAAAGAATATGTAAGTATTATATTTTCTTTCAAGCTTTGCAAGCATTACAAATCTTGTAATTACCCATGATAAAGAAAACAAAAAAAAATTTTTCATGAAAGAGCCTAAAATAATTTGTTTTGAAAGGTGCTCAAAACAATAATGTGTAGTGTCAGACAGATAGGAAGACCTTGCTACATTCCTTTTTGCAACAAAATTTAGTCTTTCAGTGAAGAAACTTTTCTTCATATCCAACCTAAACCTCCCCTGGCACAACTTGAGGCCATTTCCTCTTGTCATATCTCTTGTTACCTAAGGGAAGAGATTGACCTCCATTTTGTTACAATCTTTTTTTAAGAAGCTGTAGAAAGCAATAAGGTCCCCACTGAGCCCTGTCCCTCTCTATTAATAGTTAATAGTGAATATTATACTATATTCCATAGTTAGAATATCTCCCAAATATAGATACCTAATTGTTATATATCTGAATCAGATTTATGTCTCTTTGTAGTTGGTTAAGGGCCATTGGCTGTTTGGATCTCTAGCTAGGGGTGGGATAAATGATGTTCTGGGGATGTTGTTTGCTTTGTTAAGTATATGAAGCAGCCAGGTTAGATGGTCCAGAGCTCTGCCTTTGTCACACACATTTTCCCCTTGGGCAAAAGCCTTTACCATCCTTTAACCTCCTATTCTCAGTCTTTACTGTCCTACAAGCTCTAGTGTGTGGCTGACTGCACTCTAGAAATGAACTAGAGCAGATTATGCAATATTTTAAACACAGACTCCAAAACTGAGGCTATCTATTTTAAATGATAAAAAAGCATTCAACATTATTCTGAGCTCCTCTGTGCCAGGATGTTCTCCATGGTAACAGGAAATTGTGGTCCAATTAAAGGATACCTTAATAGGGTAGTAGTAACAGTGTAATGCCTTAATAGTGTAGTATGGTGGGAGTTATCAATACGAAACTGAATAGAGTGCTTTTTGTCTTAGTCTGAACTATCTCTGGACAACCACTGAATTTTAAGTGATTTGCAGCAACAGACATGAAGCAACCCACTTTTACTTAAGAATGAATCATGCTCACCCAGATTTTCTTGACTCTTCATTCAGGCTTCATAAATGGCTCTGATTTTAGCATCAAATTTGCCATTAAACTCAAACCACGGTGCTTGGTAGGCTGTTAGACTGCAACCTAGAAGGTATCAAACTTTTATGAATTGCATGAGCCAGCCCAGTGGGAAAATGTTCTGATTGCAGAAAATGCTGACTTCATATGGGATGTATTTAGGGGTTTAACACACTTATTTACAAAATGACTCCTCAATTAACATTGTCTCTACTAATTAACAAAAACACCAACAGACTAGTAATGAGACACCCACCCTTACAACAAGCAGGCGAGAATCTTAAGAAAAAAAATGTGAGTTGCTGCCAGGGTGAAGAGGAGTCATGGGAATGCAGCTGCAAATCCTCACAGAACAGCTATGAAGGCAATGAAAAATCACTGCTGAAGTAAAGGGATAAAAGAAAGAGAGATGTTTTTTTTCCCTGCCATAAAGGAAAAAGATACAGAGATAGGAGAAAAGTAAGTCAGAAGATAGAAGGAAATATTAAGAGAAGAGAAATGGAAGACTAAAAATCAACACAGTCTTAGGGCAACTGTATTACTTTTAATTGATTCAAATTATTTCATTCATTATGTTTCAATTGGAAGAAAATTGAAATATTGAGAAGAGGTGCTAGGCTGTTAGTAAAAACCATTTTCATGATATGAACAGAAGAAAAAGAGTTTCGTGGTAATATTAATTGTTGGCATTCATGGGGGAGGAAGAATGGTCATGGTTTCAGATGTACCAACATTGCTTGTTGCCATGAAAAGGGATAAGATACTATCATTTCAAGATAGCAACTTGGCTGCAGGCTCAAATGTATGACAAATTGTTAGCAGAAAAATATTTTGTTTAAATTCAAATAACTTCACCCTTGCATTTTAATTTAAAAATAAATAAACAGATTTTGAAAGTGTATAAAGTTTAAGCAATGAACAATTACAACTGAGAAATTCTCCTTTCTGTTTTACTTTAGCAAAATTTCATTGAAATCAATTAAATGTAAAAATTACATTATACTAAGGCATAAAATTCTGATGTCAGATCCAATTGTTTGCATCTTCTTCACTTTTACCAAAGTGATGCAAAAGTTAATTTTTCATCCAAAAAGCAGAAAATCACTGGAGAATAAAGAAATTGAGTTAGATCCAAAATAAGATTGAGGCATCTCACCTCTATGTCAGAAAATGAACTCTAAATTGCATTTTCAACATCCCTATGTAAAGCACAGGGAAAAATACAGGTCTCAGATTTCAGTTTTCAAACTGGTATACTGAGTGCCAAGTTGTCTAAGCTACCCATTAAAAAATGCTGAGTTTATGCTGCTTTCTAAGTTTTTCCTTACTTCAATCCTTATGGTCCCTCTACATTGAGCAATTTGTAGTTTCAGGGCATTATATGTAGTCATTTCAAAGCCAGAGGAGATACCACAGCATATTTCTTTCCAAATTCAGGGACCATGGTAGTCAAGCTGGTTTCTTTTCTTCCTTCTTATTTATTATAACCTAAGTTAGCCATTTCAACGTTTATATAGAGAAAAAGAGAGCATCAATTTTTTCTTCAAGAGTTTCAAACTTAGATCCAAGAGCTCTCAGATTGCACTGCTATACAGGGAAGATAAAAATTGGCATTCTTATTCCTTTTTGTAGAAGTCCTCTGCATCTGTAATTAAAATTAATTAGCCCAGAGAGATAACAGGACTGAAAATCACTTCTCCCCAAGTGTTTATTTATAAACTAGGAGATATTCAAGATTACTCACCTTGTGTGTCATTTGAGATGACTCATATAACTCATCAAGACTGCAGCTGCCACTTCAAACAGAAGTGGATTTCTTGTAGGTCCTGTGCCATATCTCCAGTTGTGTACAGATGACTCAAATATGCATTTTAAACAACATCTAACAACAGCAATTAGCAGGCAGTAATTTCTAGCTGCAGCTAATACCATTATACCAAGTACATCTCAAAAACTCTATTCATCTACCTGAGATCCACAGCCTATAATTATCTTTCTGAGAACAAGGGCAGAATTCATCATAGCCAAATGTAGATCTCTAAAAATTAAACCTAATCTAAGACAGCCTTCTGGGTTCCCTCTGATCTGGTTCTGCTCTATGGTGGCCAGGTACCACTGCCTTCTGGAATGGCTTATCTCTGTGAACTGTAAACAGAATAAGACATCTCTGAGGCTAAAAAAGTACTGACTAAATTATGTGAATCTCAACTCAACTAACAATCATTCTTTAAAGAGGTAGAATTAGATTTGCATTGTGGCCATTTCAAATAGAACCAGGATTTACAAGTCTTCATCCTGAAGCAGAAAAGCTTAATCCTCATGTCTAACACCCATAGTCAGGTGTGGAGCAAATGAAAGGGGGAATCTGCAGCTCCTGCAGATGAGGCTCTGTGCAGGAAATAATAAAAAATTCACAAGATTAAAAACAAAATTAGCAACAAATCTATAAAAAGAACATGGTTGCAATGAAGTTCCTATGAGGGAAAGATGAGTTCACTATACAACGGCAAAATGTTTTGTAGAACCAGAGCTTCTTGAATTTAATTTTTAAAATTTCTTTTCCTAGTTATTCTCTGAGATTTTTTGACTTTTAATACTATTGCAAAGTGAATCTTTTTTTTATGCAAAACCCCCCAAAAATGTATATTATTAGCTGAAAATTATTACTCTGTTCTAAAGTAAGACAGATTTTCTCTGGTTGCCTACAGCATATAATTATCACAGGGCTTATAGCTTTCTTCTAAAGTTAAATGGTCTTCTCCAATAATAACAAAAAGAATTTGACATGAGCAGCTGCAAGATTCATTTTGGGAATACCAGTAGATAGTTTCTGATATATATTTCTGCCACTTTAACCTTTCACAAAACAAGTTTGCATTTGAGTGCACATCAAGGCAGTCCTTGGAGTACACAGATGTTTCTGTAAACCGTATGGCACCAAAACCTCTTCACCATACATAGTTGACATGGGAACTTCTAGGCATCCTTGAAAAAGTATTGTGGGTAAAATGTCTGTTACTAATGTCCCATTGAGAACATTTTATTTGCATCTGAGTATTGTGCTTAACAACAATTAGATAAAATTTTGCAGAATCTCATTGGATCAGTTTGTCCACTGTTAAAAGCAAATTAAAGTATTTCAGCTGGTGCTGCCTTGTGCTGAGCAGGGGAAACTGACCTGGCATTCTCAACTGAATGAGCAGTGTTCAGCATCTGGGAGGCAATGATTTTTCTCATGCATTCAGCTTGATTTTCACTGTACACCATGATTATGATGTGCCAGGATTTGAGGGCAAATTTCTAATTTGAGGTCAGACTTTCAAATTCAAAGCTGAAAACATTAAAGAAATATTAAAATCCGCTTTGGTTTCCTTACAGAGGAACAAAACCAGTTCATTTGTATCCATGTCGGCAATTTCCAATAATGATGGCATATATTCAGATGTCTCAGAATATAAACCACATACCAAATGACAGATAGAGGACCTTATTTTTAATTATGCCTTCTACAAAACATTGCTCCTACATTCTTACTTCAGTGCATTAAAAATTATCTTCAAGACAAATGGGCATCTAAAATAGTGTAGTTCACTACTGTGCAATATGCTCTTAGGTTTTTCATATAAATCAGAATTGTTCAAGTTCGGAAAAATTACTGTTTTGATAATCAATTTAGATAATTATTCTGTGCTAATTTGCCTAGTAGTTATGCTCTAGGTACCTTTTCTAACAGTCAATGATTAAGTAATACTCAAGATGATCCTCAATGTAAATGATTCCTTTATTTTAGAAAGGGAAAAGCAAAAAGAATTTACCTCATATGCATGGTAGTTATATTTCAGGATTGCCAGTATACATGTATTTTTAAAAATCCTTTTCTACTGCCTATGACTATTTCAAAATTTATCTATTTAGAGTTAACTGTAATGCAGTAGAATGAGGAAGCTCTTGGTGGGAGATAGGTGGAAACTAATTATTTTTGCCTACATTAAAAAAAATAATATCTAATGAATTTCACTGAAAAAAATCTACTTGCCCTAAGCTGACAAAGAACATATTTGAAATATGGTATAGTCCTTTAATTGCCCTAGATATGTATCAGGATCATCTATATACTACAAAATCATTAAGCTTTAAAAGAAGCAGAGTTCACAATTAATTAGGATCATGCGAGTTATCTCCTCAGCATTCTGCAGGCTTCATCTCTGCTAGACCTGCTCTATCACAGGGCAGCAGAAGCTCAGTGAAACTCTCCCTGAAATTATTCTTCAGTATTCCCAGAACTCTAAAAAGATTATTTGCATCTGGGGCACATACAATCACATTTCTAGTATCTTCTCTTTCTTCCCTTCTTGATGTCACTTGTGACTGCTCACTTATTTTCCAAGTTAGCATTCCTGTCACAGAATTCCAACAAACCCTTATGGCTGTAAAAGCAACATATGCTAGATCTTAGCCATATTTGCAGTTCCCCTTATACATGTTACGCCCTCGGTATTTACTCTCTAGTATCTGCATGGTAGATTGAGGTAGGAATTATAAGACAAGCAGAGAAGACCAAAAAGCTGGACCTGAGAATGAGGGGATGAGAAGATTAAATGCAGCAAGACAGAGCCAGTAGAGGTGAGAAGCATGGGATGGATTAGAGAGGCAGAAGGGTCACTGCACATCATCCAAAGCCAGTGGAAATAGAAGCCAGAGTGGAGAGGGATCACAGGCTCGGGGGCAGAAGAGTGTGAATTTAGGTAACTGATAAACACAGGGCTCCATGTAACACCTACACATCAAGAAAGAAGACTGCTCAAACGCTAATATTTGGGGAACACGCTTTAAAGGGGAAAAAACCATGAAGCATGAAATATACCATTTACTGGGAGTATTTGAAGAAAAATGTAAAAAGATTATACATGTGCCTGTAACAGAAAACTTGTATGTGCATGCCTCCCTGAAGGTGCTAATCCCTTGGAGTCCTTTCCATCCCTAAATTTCCAGACTATAGACTGATATAAAAATCTAGCTTGACAGTATTAAGGTCTCTGAAAACTGTGTCAGTCTCTGTGTGAGTCCACTGCCCAATATCTTAAACCAATGGTGCTGAATTTTAGCATTTCTTTGCATAAAACTGAATTCAGTGCTGCTGAACAAGTCATCATCAGATAATATTTGTTCAAGTTTTTCCCATCATTTTTTGCTCAGAAATTTTAAATTTCAGGTTAAACTGCCTTCACTGAAAGACACCTGTAAAGTCTCATTGGTCAGTGGTCATTTAAAAATGCAACAGAAATAATATAAATATAAACTTCTGGGAATGACTTTAAATGTTATTTTTATTTTATTTGTAGGTTTGTTTTCTTCTTCCCTTTTTTTTTTTTTTTTTACAGATAAACTGTGTTTTCTGAGTAACATTTTGGACAGATGCGTTGTCGCATGTCTCTGCTGACTAGGGGTAAATGATAGGGATAAAATAAGCAGGAAGTGTTACTTAGAAATGTGTTTTCCAAATACAGCCCTCACACACAATGTGGAATACACCTCTTACAACATTGATTTTACTCAAATAAATGGGATATAGCAAAGAAGAAAAAGTAATGGCAAATAGCAAATCGACTTTCTCTGAAGCTTAAATTAATCATGCAGAGAATCAGTGTTTCATGATGAGACAAACTGCACACCTTTCACAAACACAAAACTCCCCACATTATCTCCTCTGATCTCGCCCTTCCTGGGTAGGAGCTGGCAGTAACTTAAATGCAGTGGACCTTCTGCTCATGTAAAATTCATGTGTTTGGTTTAGGACAACATGCTTAAAAGCTAAGAAAAGGTCCAAGCTGGTTTCGCGGGTCAGGGTACAATGGTCAACAGCTTAAAGAATGTGTCCCAGAAAGAGAAGGGACACTGTCTCCTTTTTTACATTATCCTTCCTATGACATTTTATTACCCCAGTGTTCCGCCCTCAGTAGCAGGGTAAAGAAACCAGATGTAAACCTTGTAAAGACACGGTATTTATTTTGATGCCTATGCTCCATCCATCTTTATGACATAGAATAAGGAGTCTGTAATGATTCTCAACTTGACAAAATATTAGGTATTAACAAAATCTTACCATTTTCTATGCTTAGAATAAATTACTTTCATGCTTCTGTGGGTCTGTTTCACTACTTTGGACCCATTACTCAGGACACCTAAGGCATCTCAGATTCATTAATCTCATTAAATTCATCTGGGAGGTTAATTTCATTCTTTTGATAGAGACTTATTTGAGTATTTCCAAAGAACCACTTAAATGGATCCATCAAAATGATCCAAATAGATATTTTTCACATACCTTAATTTCTAAAAGCGTGTATAATCTCATCAAAATAATAGAAATAAAATCAATGAAATACAAATGGAATAATAGAATAAACTTTACTGTCTTGCCTGTTTTCTTTTTCCGTTTCATGTTGAGCAGTAACCTGGCCAAACATCTGTGTACCAGATATTACGTAATTTTTTGATATCAGGATGTTTTTGTTGTACAGCCAGTATGAAAGATGTATTATTAGTCTGAAAAGTTAACAAACATGCATTCAGTCTTTTCTCTCCAAAACATTTGCCATCATACCAATTAATTGTAACACTCATTTCAAGCACTATCAGCAGTGATGAACCCTGTCTACTTAAAGTATATTAATTTCATCTCACAAGCCAAGTGTTTCAGTTCAAAATATAAATAATTAATCTCATGCAGCACGTAAAACATGGAAATGTATTTATCTCTTTAAATCTCATTTCTGTTTTGATGCTTGGAGAATGCTGCCATTTTAATATTTGCCAGCTCACTGGTAGAACTAGCCCAGTAGAGTTAAAAGGCTGTTAAAATTAATTTTTTTTTTTTTAAAATAGTGTCACATATATTTTCCATGGAGTGTAGATGATAGTACAAGGAGATTCTGAATTTTCCCAAAATATCAGTTAATTTATTTCATAGATCTCTATGCTCGTATTGACTATCTCTCAGTCTCTCATATTAATTAATTCTGTACACATCAGTCTCACATCAATTAATCTCATGCTCATGTACCTTTGGAGCATTTGTCCCAAACACCAATAGCAGGGATCAAAAGTCCTGTAATCTGTGGAGAAATCCTGAATAGCCAGCTTTGCATTTTAACAAAATCTGGTTGTGAGTGCTGAGATGATTTTTTTTAATGATGAATTTTCCACACTGGTATTCTTATCCCTAATATCCCTCTTGGGCTCTGAGGAAATCTTCTGCCATAAATCTCATCTTGCAAAGGAAACATACAATGCAGGTCCAGGGCATCTGATTGCATAAGATACCATCAAAATTAAAAAAAAAAAAAATATATATATGGATTAAGCATGCCTGTTTCAAAAGAGAGGAAAACCTTGCACCAACAGAAATATTTCTGATTTTTTTTTTTTGAATACTAGTAGAGAATGCACAGAACCAAAGGATTCACCTTCTGCAGTAGATTACAGAGATCACACTATAATTTCCTTGCAAACCAGTGAGTTTTCAAAGACAAAAGAGTAACAAACCACCCAAAAACTATAAAACCTTGTATTTTGCTATAAATATTAAACGGTCAAACATATAATGGAAGCAAATAGGGAAGTAAATGGAAGTAAAATAATGCACATCAAATGTCTGATGTGTTTTTCAGTCTTAAAGAACAAGAGTAAAAGCAACGGGTTTTTTATCTCAGATATTTGAAGCTGAGAAAAGTACCTAGTTGCTAACTCCATGTCTACCTCTGTCTGTGCACCTTTTTGGCAGATGCCAAATTAAACCCACAGACCAAAGAGTTCATTAAATTATGCCATTAGAAGCAGAAGTTTTATTTGGCCAAGGACTTTAAAAAATAACATTTGCACCCAAATTAAAGATAAGAGTATCATTAACTGGTAGTGAACATTGTCTCTCAGTTTGTGCCAAGGGACAAAGAGAGAAAAGTTAGCCAAAGATCTGTCAGAACAAAAAAATGAATTAAAAAATATAACATAGCAAAATGCTTGACCCATTTATAGCCTGCTAGACAATCATGTGGGAGTTTTTTTAATGTTGGAAGAGGGCCAAGGTTAGACTGACAGGAACCCTCCAGAGCAGAACAAGACCATTCTCTCCTCCACCTGCAGCTTTTAGTAATCCAACAACTAATTTTATATAATGCTTGTAGTCTGATTGCTTACACTTAAACCAGCAAATTCCTCCAGGATAAGGGAGAAAATTAATCTGCCTGTTTTGGTTTCTTTCACAGTATTGAAAAAAAAAGTAATTGTCAGTGGTTGTTTACGAGAAGGAGGATGAAAATAATCAATTTTTCTGCCAAGCTTCCCATGTTTTAATACAGTGAATAACATTCATCCTACAAATGATTTTTGGATGCCAGTGGGATTCCAAGCTCTCAAAAGATTTATGTACAATCTTGTTACTTTGGTTTAATGACAGACGAAATACAGATGGTATTATTCACTTGTATCATGGGCTATACCTATATAAAGGGCTCTTCCTTTAAATAGAGGTAAACCAAGCAAAGAAATTGAGCTCCTTAACTACTTAACTATTGCCTCAGTACATCTCATGCTTTTGGATTATTCCAGCAAGTTCTTCCCAAGAAAACTATGACATGAAGGGAACTAATTTAAATCAGTGCTTGTGTGAGCGGGTCGTGAGCTCTTTTTGTTGTTTGTCTTAGGACAAATTATCTGGTGTAGTAAGTCTCTCCCTACCATGTCATTAAACTCTGACACCTCCTTAAAATGGGATAGCTTCACCTATACCACCACCTGGAAATACCTTATGCTCTATACCCATTCCAAGCATTGACTGGCAGTTTTGCCAGACATGCAGCAAAACCATTCCAGAAAATGTTCCCAGAATATAAATAGCATTGAAAGCCAGTTTTTAAGCCTGTTCAGCTTACACAGTTAATTTACAGGAGCCTCCTACTTTGTTACAATTTGTGCACTGAAAAGTTAAATATTCCCTCTTGTAGTTTGTGCAGTGGGTGACCAAAAAGTTTTGACCAAATGTAGTAGGACAGGACGCATATGTCATCATATATGTTTTCACTAGTTCCATAGACCACTTACACTCAGGTGAACTTCTGAACTTCCTCTTTTAGCTCATGTGCATCTCTGCAGAGTAATTTTAAAAATATATGTATCATAACGGCATATTAAATGCTCAGGGTTTGATGTATAATTTCTGCTTTGTGCTGTCCTTCATCTGACTTAATTCTAAAATAACTGCTCATTTTAGGTCTATCAGAAGTGAAGACCAGATTGCAAAATTGCCCATCTTGCTAGTAAGATGTAATCTGTTACAAGACAAGGAGGAGAGAATTCAGAAGATTTAGAAAAATAAGTCAATTTCATCATTCAGGAATGTAAATCATAAAAGTGTAAAATTCTTTCTGAAACTTCTTAATGATCAGTTACTAAAATAGCCAAACTAAGAATGTCAGCCTTACAGCTGCAGCTTCTTAAAATTGATGAAAGTAAACCGTGTGCTCTCCAAAGTTTTAATCTAATACTCCGCATCCTGCCTCTCTTTGCACAGAAAAATTTAATCACAGATTAAGAAAGCTCTATATACATACCAGTAATTGGTTACTTCTTCCCAGTATATTAAGTGAGCCACAAAAGTCAGAGGAGGTTTCTAAAAATTCATACTTAGAGCAAAATGACAACAAACACTCAAAGAACATCTGATCACACTAGCTCAAGTTTTTCTCTGAAAATATGGTAGGCTTAATCATGCCCATTGATCACTCAGTGATGAGTTAAATATAACTCTACACTGACAAATAGTGAATTACCCACAACCATACTTACATAAAATGAAAATTTTAACCTTAAGTTACTGAAGAGTACTTAGCCCCCACTGCCTCCTTCACAAGTCATCCTCAGAGCCAGAAAATTTTTCTTCCTGAGATGTCATGACTTCAAAATAAAGAATATAAAATATTGTGCTATATTAGCTGTCGTGGCTGAAGTGATGATAACCCAAGAGCTGTAAGGAGAGTTCTCAACAATCTATCAGTAGTATTTCAGCTCTGCTTCATTTCAGAAATCTTTTTGCCCATTGTCACTACTGGTCTTCTATTTCAGAGATCCTCCTCTGACACATCATCTCATGAGACGGTATTTAGTACACTGTCTCTTCTTTGGAAAAGACATTGTATTAGGAGAGATTCTGTAATTTTGGTACTGAAGGTAATAAAACTGCTTTTAGCAATGCCTCTAAGTAAGGCTCCTCTACCTTAACCTGAGGACTATACATGAAGCAGACTCATACTGACCATATGATCTAGTTATTTTCTTACTACAGTTCCAAGTATATACGTAGAATCTCTGCAGTGTTAAAATTTAACAACTTTTAGTTTATATAATTTTTTTTTGCAACTGGCATGAAAGCTATATTTAGCTAATTCAATTGACTTCCCCTGCAAACATCCCAAGAGGAGGCCTTTTTGTTCAAGAGTCTTTGGGGAAAGGACTTCATTAGCAGGTGCCAGGAATGAACACCCTACTCACTGGAAGGGGAGCAACATGCTTTGCAACCCAAAGAATTCCCCTTTGGTTCACTTAAAGAATACGGATACAAAATAGAAATGGAATCAAAAATATTAATTTACTTACAGTGTAGGTATACCTGATAAGTACAGTCATTCTCTTTCAAGAAATCATACTTTAATATATTCATATGCATGCCTAATTTAATGCTAAAGTGTTTTGTAAATTTGTTTTCAATTATAGACCTTGAAAGTACTCACTCAAAGACAAATCTTTGTAGTTCTTTTTGTTCATAAAAGTCACTTAAAGAGGGAACTTGAAAACATCATTAACTGCAATTCATCCTTGATCCTTTTATCCCTTCAGAGCTTATTTAAACTTCAAAGTCTTGACCCATTCAAATGATTTAAACAAGTGCTCTGAAGTTACTTAAGATACATGACAACCAATAAAACTTCTCATAATGTGATCTTCCTTTATTGTAAAATTTTCTAGAGAGGAATAATGAAGAAAACCTGTAATATTTGAACAAAGAAAGTCATGTTACGATCAATGTTATGAAAGAGCATGATGTACCTTAAACATGGAAATACTCTCCTCACATTTTAATTTCAGCCTTATAAGCAGATATTTATCCTGTAGAATGAATTTGGACAGATGTGATTTTGTTTTTCAGCATGATCATATACAAATACTATCTTAAATGGCCAAATTCATAAAATGAGCATGAAAGGCAGAACAGTGACATGGTTCATCATGCCTGGCTGGATTATTTTTGGCTTAATTCTAAGATAAAAAAATATAAGGACCTAATTGCATAGCCTCATTCTGATGGACCTTTTATAGTTTATTATTTACTTTATATTTCCATGCTTATCCTGCATTCAGTCACCTGCCATTTTCACTAGCAAAATATAAAAGTGACATAAGGTATTTAAATTTAAAAATCTATATTTTATGATTAATTAAACGGTTCTGAAATCACATTAAGATGAGAATCTCATTTTCATTGCATTTAAATGATTTGATTAACCCTCTTCATAACCAAGAGAAGCCTAAAAATTGAATCATAGGCTACCTTAACAAGTAAAATTGGCTCTGGTCTAAAAAGGTAAAAAAAATGTCAGCAGTTAGGATGCCCTTAGCTGGGATTAGTACTGCAACAGCAGTGAGCTGGTTCCTAATGACCAACAACATCAACTGGCTTCACAGTGGGCCTGGAAGGGAATGGGGGCCCTCCCTTCTTGCACAGCCTGCTCAAGGGATAGCCACCGTCACCAGCCCTGAGGAGCCGGGGGGCTGCCTGTAAGACACAATTAGTCCCATTTTTCTTCAAGTACTGTGGAACAGTCTGCGAAGGGATGCAGCATAGATCATACCTGGCAATTTGTTTGCACTGTTTATTCTCTTGGGGAGCTTATGAGAACTTGGTGTGCAGAACAAGTGAGCTCCAGTGGGGTGAATGTGCGGCAGTCTTTGAAAGGGCATTATAAGCTACTTTTTCCCCAGTGTAGACTTGAAGCTCAAATTAATATTATTAACATTACATTATACAATCTCAGGAATGTACGAGAATGTACTTCCATTATGTGTGCATTTTCTATCATTTTATCCCTAAAAACATCAGTGCAACCACTCCCTCTTTACTTAAGAGCAGTACAATTTGCTGTCATTAGTGTTGTTAATCATAACAGGCCAAGCTCTGATCATATTCTTGACTAAGAAGAAAAGAAAAGAGACAAACTAGAATGGGCCAGTTTTGTCAGCATGCAATCCCCAGCTGTGACATACAGCTACATTCCATCTTCTGTTTAGTCTTATTTCTTTCACAATGAGGTAAATTAAAAGCCTCTCAAAAAATTTGCAAGGTCACCCTAGGATGCGTGTATCTTTCTCTAGCTCTCATCTTTAATGCAGTTTGCTGCACTGGCTAGTGATAATTACACACTTCACTCCTAAATTGCTACAATTATTGAACATTCTTGTTATCTGCTCTGTAATTTAATTTATTAAAATGTGTGTATTAATGTAGCATTGTGTCATTTGAGCTGCTTCATCTGAGTGAATCCTTTAAAATTCTTTCACTGAGTTCAGAGGGAACAGGATCAGGCTACCATTAACAGAGGAGTAGAGACATAGGAATATAAATCAAAAGCTCCACATTTCTATATTCCATCTAAAGCTGTGATATGGCTCTGGGATCAATAAAAGACCTAGTCAGTGACAGATAACTGTGCAAGAAGTTTCTCATGCTCTAGCCCTAAACTTGTCAGGTTACTCCCTCAGCCTAGTAGAAGTGTTGTTGCCATCTTTGCGGAAGATGCTGTTGCTTCTTTGTTTCACATTAATACTTAGATCTGAGTCCTTTTTCTCAGCAGAATGTATTTCATTATCTTTTGGCTAACTCACTAGCTGGAGGTGCAGAAAAAAAAGTCTTCTTTGAAATTATCATAAAAGAGTAGCATGTCATAGTTATAGACAATGTTTGCTTTGTACAAATCACCATGCAAAACAGCCATTTCTACCATTGTAATGTCTTAACACCGTGGAGCTTAGACAGCATCCTCATTTTTATTTTCTAATACTCTACTGACACCTTCTGGAATACAACACTATTTTTGACTTTACAGCTGATTTGTGTAGTGGTAATGATGGAGTCATTAAAAAAATATAAAAATCTCATGCTATCACATGTACCGAAACACAAATATCAGCATATATTTAACATTCTTAGTGCCAGTTTTCCCTGATTTTGAAGTACCAAAATCATAGAGAAATCAGGAAAACATAACAAAGAGAACATCACTAGATGGAGATAATCTAGTTTCAGGGTAAAAAAACAGCCTATGCTGCTGCTGTTGCTAATGTCTATGATATTTGATGCTATTTATAAAAGCCTATCTATTGGAGGCAAGGGATTAAGGTAAAATCTCTGTTTTGTTTAAAAAATGTGTAGAGGTTAAAATTAGGAACAGGACATCCTTTCAAACTCTATCTCATGCACATTTAATTCCTCAGTTCTCTTTAATCCCCATCAATGCAGCTGAAGGTGGAAATCTTGAAGCACATAAAGTTTCAGCACTTGAGTGTTAGAATGACCCAGTTATCCATGACCTCCATATGAAACCCGCAGGTACAGCACAAGATTTATGAGATACATTCATCCTTCTGGGGGACATGTATCCAATGTCTAAAATGACCACAAATACTTATATTTAGGCTACTGAATCCCCTTGTTGTCATATATAAGGACAGTTTAATGGACTACTTGCTAGTTGACTTTCATCCTTAATGACAGAATAGATAAAAGACCCCTATTGTTTCTTATTTTCAAAAAAATAATAAGAACACATGATCCATAAAGGTAGTATCTCAGGTTCCTGTCTTTGATGTAGTCACAATAATAATGTAGTGTAACTCTACTGAGAAATCTTTTTGTTGTTTTTCTTATTTTTTTCTTTGAAAGAAAGGGTTGTGTCACTCTAAGAATTTTATTTTCTGGACCTTCTTAGTTTTATTTTTTAAAACTCATTACTGTCTCTTTATGTAAAGAAATTCTGACAGAACAGATTTTCATTAGAAACATTGAATAAAATAAGTAATTTCTAAAAATGGTTGTGGGCTGATTCGCATGAATACACAGGAAATTCTCAGATTGCTTATTTTGACTTTGTAATAAAAATCCATTTTTATTATAATTACACTGGATCCACTTATGTATTGAACAAAAAATACACTTACAGAAACAGGACTGCAGGGACATAGGGGATGAAGCAAAGGGGAAAGTCCCTCAGGTTATTTTCTTCTATAAATAGTAAATATAACCTTCCAGTCAGAAGGAAGGACAATCAGAAGCAGGTATATCACACATGTCAGCATCTGGCTGCACAGCTGTTGTTTCCAGCAGGGTTTTGGCCTCCATGACTATTCAGATATTCTTCTCAGTCTGTGGGTTACTGCAAATAGATGGCACCTACCTATCAAAAAGTTGCAATGACATCTTTATTTATAGGTTACCTAAATTGCAGGAGTGGCTTTCAGCTAGATTATTTGGGGAGTGGTGCCCAAAGTTTGGAGACAAGCAAAGATCCGGGGACTAACTGAAAGTATCTTGGGAGCAGCTCCCACACTCCCCACAAAGACAAGGGTCAGATGACAAATCATTTGAGTGCCTTTATGCCAACACTCACATTCTGGAAAATAAAAAAGAATAAATTTGCAGTGTCCATGGGCAGTCTCAGAATTACGCTATATTTGGAAGTACAGATATTTGGTGGGGTAACTCATGTGACTCAAGTACTGCAATGGAGAGTTGCAGGCTATTCAACGCAGACAGCAAAAGTAAAAGTGGAGAGGTTGTGCTCCACAGAAAGATCAAGCTGAACTTCTGGAGATTATCTATAGAAAGAGGAAAGATCTGTAAATCTGATGGTCTGATTTTAGAGAACTGGTGAAGCTGATTTCAGAGAAAGAAATTAACCAGATGATCTAGAAACCCTCCCCAACCCAGATTTCTGTATGATTCCTTCATGGCATGCTAGGAATGTCCCTCACTGTGAAAAGCTGCATCACATGAATGATGCAGGATTGTTACTGAGAGTAACTTCTTCAACTGGATTCATGAATCTTACTGACAGAGATAATGTGTAAAATGATATACAGCAGCCTATTCTACTTTAATAGTTGAAGGAAATAAAAAAAAAAAAAAAGTTCAGAGGAAACTGGGGACTCAGTTTGTTCTGGTTAATAATTTGTGTAAAAAGAACTGGTGCTATACAAACCCAAGCAATACTGTGCATATTTATTTTTTTTTCTTAAACTACATGAAATATCCATGAAGCTCACTTTGTTATTTAGCAGTTTGACAAGATAATTTCACAGTAACTATGAAATTGCATGTTTGAATCCTTAAAACTGCCACTAAAAAAGGAGTGTATGGACTCCAATTCTGCTCTATCCATTTAAATTTATTTCTACTTTTCTGAGTTATTTAAACTGAGATAGCCTAGAATGGTTTTCTCTTTTTCTGTTGCAGTGGTTATATGTTTTGAAAAACGTCTTATCATTTTTATATTAGAGTGAAGTTTCATTAGTTACTAAAGAGCATTCTTTAAAGAATTTAGTGAAAAATTTCATATGTGACAGATTGTACCCTTCATAATGCCACACAATACCTAGAAAAAGAACAGAACAAATGCCAAGGTTAAAACTCAATTTTACCACTAATCTTAGATTGATCAAGTCGAGACAGAAAAAGGTAATAAAGTCCAAAACTGCAGATTACTTCAAATGAAAATAATGCAAAATTTGTAATTTCTGAGTTTCTCTATCACAAAGAATGGATAATGCATTCAAAGAATATTTTTTTCCTTTTTAACTAGATAGTCCTTTAATTTTTATCATGGGCTTGTTTTTCTCTTTTGGGGGAAGGGTGTGGGGGAACAGGGAGTTTTGGTTGGTTGTTTTGTTTTCCTCAAAAATATTCCCTAAGCTTAGCAGATGGGTTATACTCTAAGTATAATTATCTTGTTGGTTTAAGAGACAGTTCACACCCCTCAGCACATTTGCCTACAGAAATACTAGTGCCCTGAAGCTTTTTAACCTGATGTCTACAAACCCCAGTTTTCCATAAGCTATATTTGACTCTATCTCCCCTCAGATGCAAAACAATATATTCTTAACATGGTAGGGATTTAATTAATAAAGTATTATGAAAACACTCTGCAAAGTAACCAAAAAACATATCCAGTATATTCAGTTATATATATATATATAATTNCAGGAAAATGTTTTTGATGTCCCTTGGGACTGTACAGCATTCCATTCTGAAAGTGAGATACTAGCAGAATATATAATTTTATATATATATATATATATATATATATATTCAGCTGCAGAAGAAAAAAAGAGCAAAAGCCTTTGAGGCCAATTCCTAGGCAACATGAAGGCATTTTTCCCCATAATACCACAAAATTCATTGCTTCCTCATTTTTCAGCCAAAAGAGAACTTCTGAAGTTATTCCATTAAATGAGGAAATAAATCCAATGCTAACATAAAACTGAACTATTTCTCTTATTTCCAGGAAAAAATAACAAGAGTCATGTAATGAACATCTATCTCCAATATAACCTCTGGCACCCTCTGAGATGCATCTGAGATCCTCTCACACTCTTCTAAATCCTTTGGATTCATACGATGAATGTTGGCCTTTTAGTGGTAATGAATCCTTTATCTCTGAACAACTGTCCTGTGAAAGCTATTGGCAGAGTTCATTGTCCACAAGATGAGCCAAACGCATCTCTTAGCCAAAATTTAGAAGCCGGTTTCCTCAGCCAGAGGTACCAAACGTCTGCGATGAAGCAGTTGTACCACTTGATGGAGCCATTATCAAGTTGCCAGCAGAAACGCTCATCCTGAGAATTAATGAGTGCAGCTGTAGCTGCCAAGAGACGACGGAATCTACTCAATTTTCCAGACATTCAATAACTAGTGAGCCTGGCCTGCTTAACAGTGGGTTACATCAACCTGCCAACCTTGGAATAAATCTTTATACTATTACCATGATAAACTACAATTTCTTTTGCTATGTGAGAATGGTCTGGGAGCAAACACGCACCACTGATGGTTTTGTGGTAGGCTTTTTTTTTTCCTCCTCTCTCAACAGCCACATTTTGCCCATGATTAGTAGTGGTTTATTTTAAATTAAAGTCAACTGGTGGGGTTTCAACTTCTTACCTCCTTTACTGAGTATTTTGCTATTATTTTTTGTTCTTTCCAGGGAGGAAAATAAACAAACTTCTTCACCCTAAAATAAATAAAATGTTTGAAGAGCTCTGGCAGTAGTCGAGGGAAATGCTACTATCTCTGAATGCCCTTGTCAAGCTTTTTATCTTGTTTTTGCAAGCCAATACTTTCCCTTAGGACTTGTGAATGTCTCAGATAAAGTTGAATGCAAGCAGATATGTATGGGGTTCTACTCCTTTTTGAAAGAGATACTTAAAACACCGAAACATATTGTGAACATTTCATTAATATTGCCTACATGCCAAAAAATTACTGGTAGTCATTTTCAGGCTTTATGGAGGGCGACATATTGAATATAAACAGAATATGAGTAATTCAAAAATAATGGGAAAATTTTCCATCAGCAGCAGGCTCTTCACATACTAAATTAACAGACAAAACACCAAAACACTCATTTCAATTTGTTGTATGCTTCTAAAATGAATTTTCCACCTTCTCCACTCTAAGAGAATCACTGATTGGAAGCATTTCTTATTTTCACTTGAAAGCTAGGGCAAAACTCCATCCAAGGCTAATGTTAACTGACACTTTACTGAGTGTGCATGCATGGTAGGTCAAAACAGAATCACAGCATATTCACATTTCTTTCCTCATTCAGGGGCAAGAAATTAGGCGGGAACATGCTTTCTACTTCCAGATAGTAAGTGCTTTGGGAGGAGGGTGATGAAAGGAAAAAATTCCCCAGAGCAGAATAATTGCCTTTCACATAGGTATTGTAATTTCTCTGTCCAAAGGAAAACACAGGCATGAGCAGAGAGTTTATTTAAAGATCCACATAAATTAAATAGAAAACACTGATTCCAAGATTGGACTGCTTCCTCGTGTAGTGTAAACCTTTAGATTAAGTTGAGCTGCACAGTGATTTACACCAAAATAATCTGACAAGTCTGGAGGTGAGAGACTGATGGATGAACTATGCTTAGCTCTTTATAAAAAGATTTCTCATAGTTTTAATAAGTTCTTTTTCCATTTACTCATGCTTTTGTAGCACTTTCTAAAGACCCTTTTGTAACAATTCAGGGTTTTAGAAGATTATGAGCAGCTCTTTTAACTCCCATTCACCTTATAGGAATGGTGAACATTCAGTACTTCTGATAGTCCAGATTTCCTATTTCTGCTTCCAGATTGGCAACTCTTAAAGCCCTGGCCAAGTGATTCATTATCTTGTCTGGCTGCAGTATATTGGTCCCTCATGCTGGACTTACATGCTTAAAGATTTTGTAATACAGTAGACTACAGCAGTGTCTCTTCCTTTGATACATTTTTTTACAACTGTCTTATTAAACATAAAATAATTCACACTCTCAAATGTATAAACCAGTAGGTACCATGACTTTTTCTGCAGAACAAGACATAATACACAGATTTAATGACAACTTTCAGGATTTAAAAGAAACTCATTCTGTTTTACAACCCAAGAAATACATATATCCAGCCACAATAATACAAGAGTCTCATATTTTGCCCTAGTCTTCTCTTCAGTCTTGAATATTTCCTCCTCCTCCCTATATCTCTTTCTCCACCTATCTTCTTCCACAGAACATGAACTTTCTCACTCTCTTTAAAATGATGGATAGGAGAGTATTCCTCCTACTCAGTTTGTAGATCACTTTGTTAGTTAAAAGTCCTGATCAGCCTCAGCATATGACCAACCTCCACAATGATGTAGTTTGCTGAGAACCTGCCTGGATGGGCTCTTTTCCTTGGTTTGATGACATCCTTTGCTCAAAGCATTTATTTTCAGGGGATTGCCAAAGTTCAGTCCTGCTGCCTTATGAATAATGTGTGTCTCTTTCCTGGAACTGCACCTGAAGCTGAAAGTGGAAAAAAATGTAAAGGAAATAACCAATCATCAGGCTCATAACAAAATTTTTAGTTTCACATAATCCCCAGTATCATATGGAATAATGAGAGTGCTTGTGCACAGGTTCTGTATGTCATCACAGAATATATCTGAAACCTGTTGGGGGAAAAGCTTCTTCTAAAGCACAAAGTGGATAACAGACAAAGGGAGATAAAGCCTTGACCATGTGAAATTATTCTCTCATTAAAATGAATGAGATCTGGCAGCATATGGTCCATCACAAAAGCAGATAAAATGACAAAATAGCCCAAGAGGCATCACTGCAGTGCAGAAATTACCATATTTTGATTCACTGTTTTCTAATTGGAGACAGGCTTCTGGAACAGGATTAGCTTGGATTTACATGATGAAAAACAATCCAGCATTAATTGTATCAGTTGACTCTCACCATTATACATGATGGTAAGTGAGAAAATAAAGTTCTTGTTCCTTCATAACATGAATGATTTGGATGGTGCTCATTCCAGAATTATCAGGACAGGACACTAATTGCATAAAACATCTGTATATCAGAAAAGAACTGCCTTTCATCTCAGCAGCACCATCTTCGTTAATCACAAGGAAGCAAGGGAGAAGCCCATTGCCTTGTAAGTGTGTGATTTGAAAACAAGATTTTTAACAATCTCAAGGCATGGCTTTGATAACAGTAAGTAGACAACTGTCAAGCATGGCTACCAGAGACTGCACAGGTTAGTGGCAGACCCTGACACATAAGCTACTGAGCCTTTATTTCCAATAGAAACACAGGAGTCACTGGCATGAAAAGCATCACGTCCTAGGAAACTATAACGGTTTTGTTGAGTATCTTGTTTTGTTTTGCCTTTTCAATGCCAAAACCAAGCTGTTTCTTCCTTTCTGTGGTATCATACTGTTCATTATTTCCTTGGCAGGCAAACACAAGTTAATTTTGGCCACTGATGCTTTGTTTGTGCTCCAAGCTCATTCCTGTCTTAGGCTCAGCTCTGTTCTACCCACCACTACATAGCTTCCCCTTGAGTGTGAGGAGAGATCAAGTGAATTTGCAAGAGGCCAAGAACACAGCTCATTAGCAATTTACAATCTTAATTTCCTAGCAATGGGGTCAGATTACTGAATGTATTTTGTACGCAGAGGATGCAGCTCTAGCTATGCTTTGTTACAAAAACAAATGTCAGTAGCGGGACAGGAAAAGCTGGGCTTTGGGCTGTGGTTTTGTGTCACTTCAAAAGAAAATTATTCATATGTTTTTGTCTACACTATTTCTTCGCTCATGCTGCATGATGTCTCTTTTCTACCTATATCACACTGCTGGCTACCCTACATTGCACTACATAAGCTTCTCTTTTTGAGTGTCTTCACTCACAGCAAGGGCAGGGTCAGACTCTGCAACCCGCCTCACCCAGAGCTCCTAACTACAAACAAATGCAAGTTGTCATCCTTGTAAGAAGAAATATACTGCAGAGTACCCAGGCTATACTGCAAATGCATAAACTAAGTTCTGTATCTTCCAGCTTCCAATGGCAGATTTTGTCCTGAAGACAACCAGAATGTGCCAAACCTCATAGTGGGACCACAACAATCACCAACCTCCACAGACAGGAAAGACAGTGCAACAATCTAAAAATATCCTGTACCCACAAAAGAGCAAAGACATCACAGCACTGAATGGGCAGATGTTGTAAAGCATAAGAATCCTGGCAGAAGGGCGCCAGCCAAGTTCCATGCAGTTACCCTTATCAGGGCCTGAGGAATGCAAGAAGTGCTAAATTGGGAAAGAAGACGTTAGAAGAAAGAATAACAAGGCAGCAAGAAAGCAGATAAAGAGGGACTGTACCATCCTGGACTGGAACCAATCAGGTCCCCTGAGAGGTGCATGCAGGGCGTGTGGACAATGCAGAGGGTCCAATCGGGTCATGCATGATCATGTGAATGACACTTACAGAAATGTATAAGAATAGAGAAATGTAAACAATAAATGGATTCCTGCGTAATCAAATTGACTCGTTGTCCAGGGGTCCCGTTCTCCCGCAGCCAGAGATCTGCAAAGCAATGTCTCAATTCATATTCTTGGCCGAAGTGCCTAGAAATTAGTGCTAGCATTATTTAGCCAGGACCTGGTTTCATGAGAAAGCTTTTGCCCCTGCTTCTGGCTGAACAGCTGAGTCAACATGTGCAGTATTTCATTTTACACATCCAGCTTTGCTGGAATAGTGTCCTCTGTATGGACAAGAGTCAATCTATGCTCTAGGATTCAACAGCTACAGATAATTTTCTCACTGCAGATACCATCTGTTTTGCTCTTTAATTACATTACACTCCATGATATATTTTTCCTGTTATTAACAGGTGGAAGAACATTAACGTTTACAGGCACAAGATAAACATTCAAGCATTTGGCATCCCTTATCTTCCTGTGACCATTGTGACTATTCTTAGAAATTAATTTGATTACAAAAAGAATATTATTTGACTGATTATGGAATAAGTGGCAAAACAGATGAACATTTTGCTGTCAGCCAAACAGCAAGACAATGTAAACAAATTTTTGTTTCTTTGGCATCATTTTCTAGCTTTGACTCCAGTTTTGTGATCGTATAAATCTGCAGAAGTCCCAGGTACCATTCCTAATTATGGGGATCTCAGAGCAGAGAGCTATCTCTGAAATCTCTTTATCAATATATCAAATCAAGCAAAGACATAACAACCATAAGAGACATTTGAAAATGTGTCGATAACCAGTCAAAAAATTTAATGCACTGAAGTATATTTGCACACAAAACATTAATTATACATATTTGATTACAATATTGTGCTTGTTTTTTCATTCTTTGTAAGAGCATGCAGTGTGTGCTTTTTTGTAGAATTTATGAGCCTTTAAAGTACTTAAATAATTTTGAAAGCCAACTGCAACTCGTTTCTATTAGTTTTGGTAAAACTTCTGTACATGACTATGCTTCTCAAAGCAATATTTCAAACGGTGAAATCTTGTGTTGATAAAATGTCGTTACATTTTTCAGCCAAAATGATTTTCACTACAAAGATAAAAAAATTACCAAATCACGTCAACAGGTTTAATTCCTTACTTTTTTGTTCTAATTTGCCCAGTCTCTTGCAATAAAGCAATATAGTCATATAGGCTAAATTCAGTGCTCTTGACAGCGATGTTATGTTCATCTTCTGCAATTAGGCCACCCCTTTCTGAAAGTAAGTCAATAGTAATTGGTTACCCAAATATCCCCTGTAATTATTAAAATCTTCCCATATATGAATAGATTCTGTTTCCAAGCTTGCCATAGGATGACGGGGTCTGTCTTTACCTTCCCCTCCTCGCTTGCTATCCTTTGCTAGGCAACACCCTTTGCACCACCTCTGAGAGACAGTGGGCCCAGACTTAATGAAGACTAGAAAAGTAAATGATGCATTCTCATTGCCCACTTAACTTGAATAATTGGCTGCCATTGCTTATTTTGCAGATTTCTGAGGGAAATCTTAGGCTCCAAAAAGTTAAATGAGCTTGAACAAAAGATGGCTAAGCTTTTCTTGCCATTGACTGGCAAGCAACCTACATGATATTAACCTTCTGGAGCTAACTATTCACTCAAAATAGTGTCAGAGATGAGGCATAATTATAATCAGAGCTGTGGATCTGCAGAACTACTTAACAAAAACCATCTTCCTCAGAAGCTTAAATGTTTTATTCTTTTTTTTATTGGGAATGTTGCCTGTTTTAACAGAAATTCTTTTTTTAACAGAAAGTAGCATAAGCTTTTCTGCTTTCTTCTCCAAAGACCTCATTACTGTGTTCTTATAGTTAGCTCAGAATACATCATTCTCTGTGTACATTTTGGACTGTCCATTTTCAAGTGCATGCCATTACTTTTATCTAAACTGAACTTAATATGCAATTTTCTTGATGAATGTAGAAACATCCCTTTGCAGTTCTTGCTCCTGCCTTTATTTTTTTGAATAAGTTACTAGTGAAGAAACTTTTTTGTTTTGCTCAGTCTCCTTACAATATCACATGCAAACAGCTTAGAGGACAGGTCACAACACAACTCCTGGCCAAAGTCCTCTGTTGCTGTGACCTCCCTGCCCTGTGAAAAATGAAAATTTATTCCTCCCCCTTACTCATTCTCTTCCCATCCATTTTCCTTTAATTTGATGACCTTTCCTTGTATCCCATTACTCACTGGTTTTAAGAGTCTTTTAAGAGCCTTTTGGGAAAGAACCTTGAAATATTTTGATCTTTGAAATATTTTCCCCTTTAAAACATTTTTGACCTACAGATTGGAAGAGGCAGACCAAGCAACAATATAGAGAAATTTCAAACACTTCTGTACTTTGGGAGACTTCTGCTGAAGGGGGACATGTCTGTAGCATGTCATGACACCTTTTGCTGCTTATGACTGCCTTTTCTTCCTGAAGACCCTACCATGTACACCAGTTTGGTGTGCATCCTGGTCTTCTCAGTGCTAGGATGTTGTTGGGGGATACACCTTATGGAGTATGATAAGGACTTTGGAGTTCAACAATTTGGAAATGCTTAAGAAGACACAGACCTGTCCACAGGACTAGAAACCAAACCTTAGATGTCTCCATTTAAGTTGTCTCAACTACAAAAACCTCTGAAAGTGTCTGAGCTGGAAAGAACTATTTAAGAGGAGAAGACAACACAGTGGCCAAAAGGGAGGTTTACTTTAAAGATTTATATTTTGGGTATTTCACAGAGGAAATCATCATTATTTATAGTTACAGTGCCCTAGATTCTTTTGTGTGTCTGTGTACTAGTAGAATTACACTTTAGAGAGTAGAAGATGTCAATGTCTTTCAGAGAACATCAAGAAAAAGGTAGGAAATATTCTGCTTCAAGCCTCTGGGAGACTCAGGGAACTGTGACAGCCATAAATATGCCATTAACCATTTCAACAGGATCTCAAAAAATGATCACTAGTGATGATCTCAAATAAGATATTTGCAATTATAATATTCCTACACTTATAAATAACTTCCTTGAACTCTGCTTTTATTTCACGCTAGAAGAATATGAATTGGCATTGTTAATGAATTGACAATTTTGCTGTAGTTTATTAGAAGAGACATAGAAGTAGGTCCTAATGATTTTCTTGAATTTTACCAGGAAAATATATGTAAGGTAATTGACACTCTTTGATCATGACTCAGCTTGATCCTTAACTGAGTATAATCAAGGTCAATTTGTTTTCCTAATTGAGTAGCCTTCACTCACAATAAAACTGTTTCAGTGAATTAAACTGAGTATTCAAAGTGTTGTCTTTGAATATTGCAAACAACCTAACTTAAATTAGATGGACTTCAAGTCTGAATTGATTTGCTTCATATGTCACTTGTATAAATATTTTTCTCTAAAGTCAATTTTCCAAGTTGAAAGTTATTTTGTTTCTTTTTTTTTTTCTTGTTAATGTGCCCTGAAGCTATTACAGAAATGAAGCTATTATTAGAGAAATGACTCTTTTTTAATTTTTTCCCCTTTTAGGGTCCCTTCTTTCTACTGCTCTCAGTTATTAAAGCCAGCTGCTGTTGTGGCAACCTACTTGACTAATCTGTGAATATAATGAATACATAGGATCCTCTGCAGTTCAAGTGAGGACTACACAGATATTAATTTAATTGTTCCAAGTAACAAATGCATAAAAAACTTTTACTGTTTGAAAAGACCTGCAGAAGCATTCTATGTGTATTAACTCTTCTTTTTTTTTAAACTATTTTTAATTAACAGACTAAAATATAGTATTCTAAGAGCTACAGTATAAATATTGCCATTAAAGAATTACTTTATATTAGAAAGCTTTTATGAGCTAATATGCAGGTGTAGCCATAAAGAGTGTGAGAAATCAATTATTTGAGAGTGTAAAGGCTCAGGTTTGTACACCTGAGTAACTTTGGAAAATGTAGCTATAAAGTCATATTATAATCATATGGAAGATCAAGAAATATATACGTTTTGATCCCTGATTGGATAAAAAAAAAATTAAGTATATGTGAATTTGTGAATTGATTTGGATGGGACTATTCATACTTCAGGGTAAAATTTGCTTTGGAATCTACATTCTTTTCAGTTTTCTCAGAACCTTACCTGGCATTGGAATATGTTTGAAAAAGATAATGAAGACAGTCAAAATAAAAGCAGCCTTTTCTGGACCATGAATAATTGGAAGCTGGTGAACAGTGTCTCAATTTTCAAGAAGAGCAAGAAGGAGGATCCCAGAAATTACAGGCCTGTTTTTCTCACTTCAGTACCTGGCAAAGCTACAGAAAGATTATTCTGGGAGGTATTGAAAAGTACCTGAAAGACAACTCAGGCTTTGTTCACAGCCAGCACAACTTCATAAGAGGAAAATCCTGCTTGTCAAACCTGATTTCCTTTTATGAAAAGGTGACCCTCCTAGCTGATGAAAAGAAGACACTTGATGCAATCTTTTTGGATTTCAGCATAGCTTTCCATATCATCTTTCACAGGATCCTTCTGGACAAAATCTCCAGCATTAGTGGGGTTCCGCAGGGCTCCATGTGCTCTTCAACATCTTCATAAATGGCTTGGAAGGGATACTAAGCAAGTTCGCAGATGATGCAAAACTGGGAGGAGCTGTTGACTCCCTTGAAGGCAGACAGGCCCTGCAGAGAGATCTCGACAAATTAGAGGGCTGGGCAAGAACCGAGGATGTAAAGTTCAACAAGGGAAAGTGCTGGATTCTGCACTTCGGATGGGGCAACCCTGGATGTACGGACAGACTAGGGAATGAGATGCTGGAGACCATGGAAACGTGGAAGCACCATGACAAGAGACCTGGGAGTCCTGGTCGAAGGCAAGTTGAACATGAGTCAGCAGTTCCCTGGCAGCCAGGAGGGCCAACGCTGTCCTGGGGGGCATCAGGCACAGCATCCCCAGCCAGGCAAGGGAGGGGATTGTCCTGCTCTGCTCTGCACTGGGGCGGCCTCACCCTGAGTATTGTGTGCAGTTTTGGGTGCCACAATTTAAGAAGGATATGAAGCCATTAGAGTGTGTCCAAAGGAGGGAAACAAAGATGATGAAAGGCCTTGATGGGAAGCTGTCCTAGGTTACAATACAGATGTATTCTATTACCACCAGCTGTGGGCCATTAGCTGTTATCTCCTGCTATGACCCACCCCTGATAACAGACAATGGGCCAGCAAGAAACAACTGCATGATTCCTGCACTTATCTCATCCTATTGGGAGATGCTCCGCCCAGGAGGGAGGAGCCAAGCATTCCCGTCTGGATATAACCTGGCCTTGGACCTGCCTAAGGCAGCCCTGTGTACTGGCTTCACCAGAGGGCAAGAGCTACCACTGGACCTTCAGCTGGAGACCAGACCTTCTATAGGATCACTGCTTCAATTGAGCTACTTCATTTGGACTGCTACCACCACCCTAACAGGGTGTCAGGCTATCTGACTTTGTCAGTGCTTTTTCCTTGTATTATTTCACTTATTTTTAATTTTTTTTCCCCATTAAATTTTAATCCTGACTTGTGATCTCCCACTCGTTTGTTTTCAAACCAATACAGAAGTCATATGAGGAGCATCTGGTTTCACTTGGTCTGTTCAGCCTGTGGAAAAGGAGACTGAGGGGAGTCATTATTGCAGTTACAACTTCCTCATGAGGGGAAGAGGAAGGACAGACACTGATCTCTGTGGCCAGTGAGAGAACCGAAGGGATTGGCCTGAAGTTGAGTCAGGGGAGGTTTAGGTTGGATATAAAGAAAAGGTTTTAGTTCTTCACCAAGGGAGTGTTAGGGTGCTGGAATAGGCTCCCCAGGGAAAGTGGTCACAGAACCAGCCTGACAGAGTTGAAGAAGCATTTTGACAATACTTGTGGACAGATGGTGTGACTCTTGTGGATGATCCTTTGCAGGGCCAAGGTTTGGACTAGATGATCCTTGTGGGTCCATTCCAGTTCAGCATATTCTGTGATTCTGTCATTCTGGAGTAGTAAGATATGTAAGAGAACTATTATTCAAAGTATATATGTCCAGTTAAACAGTCAAGATGGCTTTCTTAAAAAAAATTTTGAATAGCTATTTATCTTGACACTTGGTGCCCTCTGGATCTGCTATTACATAACTAAATCTGTGCCTATATGACGAGTTTTTATTCCAGGTAGTAAAACAAGTATCCTTAGATTTTCAGAGTGGGTGATATACCTGTGCAAAGTAGCAACAATGAGATCTATGAATATTTTCTACACACTTTTGCAACTACAAAATAGAGGACAGTATATATGGACTAACTAGATGCAAAGCTTTTTCTTAAAATAGAAACCACTAAGGTGAGTAACAGGTGGGTTTTTTTCTTCAGAAAATTATCGATACCTTACACAGGTAATGTATCCAATGTTACCTTATGTAGGCTGTTCAGACTTGCTGCCAGACCGATTACTGTCTTCCTCTTTGATAATGCAGGCCTTCATTTTTATGGGGTTTGCTTTGGTCATTCCTTTATCTAGTTCTGCCTTCTCCTGACTTCTTGCTAATTTAAATGACGGACCCAGGAGTAGCTGCACTGAGTGTGGTGTGTGTGTATCTGTTTATTTCTAGGCAGGAAGTGAAGAGTCTTGATGTTTTCAGGATGCTCATGAAAAACAGTGACACTTTTACTAGCAAAGCCTCTTTGCTAAGGTACCTTGTAGTAATCAAGTCTTAACAAAATTAAGCTCAAAATGCCTTACCAGCTATATTGTAACTTTCTTTCTTTCTTTTGACTGAGAGCAATTTTGAATATTTTTTGTGAAGTTTTGCGGGCTAGAAAAGAAGCTGTGTGGCTAGAAAATAAAAAGAACAGTTAGGCCAGATTCCATTAGCCCTAAACCAGAAATGTTGAACATTTGAGCCCCTGAAGGTTACTGAAAAACTCTACACAAGACTGACTTACTCTCACAGACATCTTTCTCAAGCTACCATGGTGATCACCATTCAATCTGTGGCTTGTATATCAGGAAATGACAGCTCTTTAACAGAAGCCAAAGAAAGCAGCAATGTCAATAATGAGGTCCCGTGTTCTTGACTGCATAGCAGTTTTCTGACTCCTCCATTTTCCTCTGCTTCAGAGAAGACAACAGTTGTTATGATCCCAGGAGCAAGGGAGGAAGAGGTCTGGGGAAAGAAAAATTTGTAACTTGGAGGAAAATATAGTAAAATGAGCACAGAGGTTTTTTCTTTCCTTTCTTGCCCTACAGACCACTCACTTATTTTTTCTTTCTAGTTGAGCTTAATTCTGTAATTAATTTTGTAATGCAGGACTCTAGTCTATGCAATTATTTTCCATATTTCCTTCCTTAACAAGGGGGTAAAAAAAATATCTTTGCATTAAAAATTATGGCATAGTTTGGTTGATAAAAGTTCAGATGGTGAAATTCTCTTCAGTGATGTAGACCAGTAACCAAGCATTACAATTCCAAACCATATTAACAAAACAGCAAGAAAAAACAGGTGGATGTTTATACAAATCATGGAATGAAACCTGGTGTCTCAGTTTTTTAGGAAGAAATACTAATATAAATTCTCAGTAGCATCTCTTGCCCAAGAAAAAAATCACACAGAAGACAAAGAGGACAAAAAAACCTAAAACCAACCAAACAACCAAAAAAACACCACAAAAAAANAATCAGAACAGAACAAAAAAAAAACCAAAACACCAGCCCAAATGTAATAATATCTTAGAACTAAATGAAGAACAAAAGTTGAGTGAAAGGAAATAGCTGAGCAAATACAGCAAGGAATTAAATTAACAGAGAAAGCTGAGAAAACACAGAGATGACTTTCTTTATTGCAAACACATTCCATTTCTTCCTAGGGTATAAACTAAGATGTTCTCTTTCTATATGTTGGTTCCACGTAATCTATTACACTTATAATGCATTGGGTAAATTAGAAGAATGGAGATACTCCTGTTTCCTTAGGTCACTACTGGCTGCTTTGGGACACCCATTTCATATAGTGAGGTCTCTGAAAAGTTCAAAAGGGAAGTTACCAAAAGCCCAAACTCTTATCTGGTATCACTGACATTCACTGGAGGAGTCTGGATGGGCTGATGTGCACCACAAGACAAGGCACATAAATGAAACAGCGAAGTGTAACATTCACTTCTAACAGCATAAGCCCCCCTCATCCCCAACTGATTCCCAGTGTCAGTACCTAAAAGGGAAGAAGGAAACACTGATTGATTTCAGAAAGATAACTCTGTGAAATACTCCCATTCATTACATACCACTTGCCGTTCTAGAAGTTATTGTCCAGCACATAACTGTCAGCATAACTTTAAAGAGAAGGAAAAAGGCATAAAAATTCAGGATACAGGAACTCAAATTCTGTGTGTGACTTATCTGAAAAACATTTGCCTAGAGTTAGGCCAGACACTTCTCCTTCATACGATCCTTTCATGCAGAAAGAATCTCTGTACAGTAGACCATAAAAAAGAGAGATGGTTTTTCATAAAACTATCAGCCTAGCTGAATTTGAAAGGGTGATTTGTAAAATTGAATTCTTTCAAAGTTTAGTCACAATCCTAAACAAGCAGACCACATTGACATTTGATACTTTTCCTACCTCCCTAGTCAAACACCATTTAAATTCAACGATTCATTTACATCAATTGAAGATTTATTCCAGTAAATAATATCTTTACTGGTATACATAGAAAACACTTCTGAGTGGTTTATGTATCTCTCTGTTTGAAATGTTACTGTCTTTTAAATATTGTAATTATTAAAAACTGGAAAATACACTATTTTCTGAGTTTCATCACTCTTTAGTGGACAGTGAGGTTAAATCCAACACCACTGACCCCAAAGGTAAAGCTTCCCTCTATGTTTAAGCAGAAAGTGTCATCCATATTTTTCTTTCACATTTTGATGTGACACACCAGCTTCTTTAGGAAAACACAAAGGACACAAGGTGGAGCCAAAGATCCTTGAAGCAAACTATTCATAACATTTTTTCTTTTATAACTGAGAGCTCTTTTGAAAAAGGCAAGTGAGAATAAGCTTCAAATCCAGCATTTGAAGTAAGTTGTTGAAATAACTAGACGTAGAACCTGGCTATTACTTTCTATAATTTAATCATAAGGAAGTTTATACATTATAATAATGAAAAAAAAAATTTTACTTTTCTGCCCATATTTTGCTTTTAAATAACACACCCGAATTTAATGACTGGTTTTTTTTCTTCAAAAGGCATATTCAAAGAAAAATATAAATTCCCATCATGTTTTGAATGTTTTTCTAAAAAAAAAAAAAATTAAAAAAATTAAAGCTTATCCTTTATTCTTATTTCACTAGGTTTTTGATTGACTGACTGAATATTTTACTGTTTGGATTTTTATTTACTTTTAATTTTCTGTTAACTTTTTGATAGGTGGAAGAAACAGGAATTACAGTCTAGATTACCTATATTATTTGGTTTTGTTTGCATAAGACACTTTGAAAAATCAAGAGTAAAGTGAGAGGGAAATTAAAGCTACTCTTATTCTAATGTGAGATGATTAATCTTTAATCCTCTGAATTGGGTTGATAAGGATTTTCATTACTGCATTCAGTAAGCATATTTTATATCAAGTCGTCTACAGTTTCAGTGGAAAGGCTCACATCAAACTGTATTCCATGCCCCTTGAAACTTGAGAATATTTATTTTCTCTTCTTTTCCTGACAGTACACTTGAAGGATCAGATGACTGATAATATTTCACAGCTGTTGTCATCATCTGCTTTCACCCACATACACATGCTTCCACAAAGCAAATGAAAGCGACTGGAAGTTAGGGTCACACTCCTACTCGTATTGTTATCTCTAGAATTTAGTTGATAAAAAGGACTAGATATAAAAACTAGCCATGTTAGAACTGCAACTGATGAATTACATATCTGAATATCCTGTTTCCCTATTAGTTTAACAAAACTGTTCATACAATTACACAAAAAGACCTTTCCAAGGGCTGAGGTCCTCCTCGAGCAGCAGCCTCAATTAACACCTTTGCTTTTGGAGGTTCGGCATGCTGCTGCTAAAAGAGAGGCAGGAAGAATTTGCAGCACACAAAACTAGACTCAGTCACAGAAACATTCCCATGCTACTCCCAGACATGCTTAGCTGTTAATAATTAAATGGCCCGTATTAAAACTGTTGACTTGAAAATTATATGCATATTCAACTACATAGAAATATTGACTTTCATATAGATTTGGTGTAAAACCAGCTAGGAATGAAATGTTTACTGTTTTTTGCTTTAAGTAAAAGAAAGGAAAAAAAGAAAATAGAAAAGGATCCTCAGAGCTGACAGTGTGATAGAATAGAATAAGGAATGCTTTCCATCCCCATAACTGCTATCACATGCTTGCACAGTGATGAATGAAGGTGTCTATCTTATCTCCAAGCTGCTTAAGACAAATCAGGTACAAGAAACAAGCATATTCAAAATCATTGCAAAAGATATTTGTTACATGCTACTGCTTCTCTGGTTTTCCATTAACAGGCCAATTTCCCAATAATCATCTTTCAGAAATAAAAATAAATAAATTATTTCAGGGTTTTTGTGGGTTTTTTAAATCCTAAAAGATCACTGTCTTCAAAACCGAGATCGAGTTCAGTTCAGTAATGTGAAACTAATAGTAAAAGCGACAGAGGAAACTGGAAATTTACATGTTATTCTTCCTGTTTCTCCTCTGTTTTAATTTTTATCTCCTAAAAATAGAGCTTACTGACTGCTACAGCTTATGTTTAGAACCGGGCAGTGGCTCTAAGCATAAAAGAGAATATGCTGATATATAACCAGCTTAAAAATCCAGAACTGAAACACTGAATAGCAGGACTGCAAACTGCCAGTTGTTTTCAAAGCCATTCCTTTAAGGGGGGGCGGGGTGGGGAGAAACATGAAAGCCCTGTACTTGGCAAAAGAAAAACATACACAAAATGCTGTGGCAGATTGTTGCAGTGAAAATAAATCTGACTTCTCAGCCACATTCAAAGTCAAGCTGCCACAAAATTCTGAAAGGAATCATACAAGTCAAGAGCTGTATTAAGCACAGGAGCATAAAGTACTTCAAGCATTACAGTCAAGTGAAATCATTACATTCAGTCTGTAGTGCAGCTTTTTAAGTGAAGAAAAGGACAATATATTGTTACAAATTAAGTTAATCTGACTGTGCACTACAACGTAAAAAGATAATAAACACAAATAAAGAAGCATTTACTGTTAAATTAATTGACAAATCTACTAAGCACAGAAAAAGCATCTGAAAACCAGACTTTACAGGGGCTATATTAAAAGGAAGGAAATCTAGAAATGCATAGATGAGATCCAAATTTCTTTTTCCCTATACTTAGGCCAGCTGAGAACTACTGACCTGTTGACCTCACCTCTGTGCCTGGTAAGATCATGGAACCTTCATGAAAGCCTTCTAGAAGATTTGCTATGAGTCAAAACAGCCAGCACGGCTTCACCAAGGTCAGGTCCTGCCTGACCAACCCCGTGGCCTTCTGTGATGGGGTGACTGCATTGGCAGACAAGGGAAGGGCTACAGATGTTGTTTATCTGGACATCTGTAAATTCTTTGACATGGTCCCCCACAACATCCTTCTCTCAGATTGGAGAGGGATGGATTCAATAGATGAACTGTTAGGTGGATAAGAAATTGGTTGGATGGTCACATGCAGAGCATAATGGTCAATGTCTGGATGGAAATCAGTGACGAGTGGTGTCAGAGGGTCAGTACTGGGACCTGTTCTGTTTATTACACTCATTGCTGGAACAGAGAGTGGGACACCCTCAGCAAATTTTCAGACAACACCAATCTGAGTAGGGCAGTTGACACACCTGATGGACAAAATGCCATCCAGAGGAACCTGGAAAAACCTGAGGGATGGGGCCCATGAAAAATTCGTAAGGTTCAACAAGGCCAAGTGCAAGGTGCAGCACCTGGGCCAGGGCAGCCCCTGTTATCAGTACAGCAGATAAACAGATTGAGACGGCCCTGATGAGAAGAACTTGGAGGTTTTGGTGGATGAAAAACTGGACATGAGCCAGCAATACACACTTTCAGCCCAGAAAACAAATTTCACTCTGGACTGCATCCAAAGAGTGGCCAACAGGTTATGGGACATGATTCTGCCCATCTACTCTGCTCTCATGGGACCCCACCTGGAGCACTGCATCCAGCTCTAGGGCCCCCAGCACAGGAAAAACATGCACCTGTAGGAAATATGGCTTTCAGTAATTTCACTTTAATATGAACCAAACACTATCGGGTAAGAATGCAAAATTCTCTTCACTGGCTGCAATGTAAGATGCATCTGCTTGTCAGCCCTCAAGATACTATTAACACAACCTACTTAAAGATACTGCTTGCAAAATAGAGGCAGCGTTTTGAGGCTTTAAGGACCGTAAGCAAAATCATAACTAACTACAGATATAATGTGTAATTCCACACTGATCAGAAATGAAACACCTTATACAGTAAAGGAAATATTTTTACCTTAAAAATGTTGTCTTGTAACCTTGGCAATTATGCAGCTAGCAATTAGGTATCAAAAATTCTTGCTTTGAATATAAATAATTTCCAGTTTCTCAGAGTGATTTAATATTCAGGTTTTGTAACTGTGTCAAAGGTGCTGCCTAAACGTCCTCATCAGTGTTTCTACTCCTTCTTGCCCTGTAAGTATTTAACTGTGCTGTGCTCTGCTGAATTGTCCAGCTCCTTTTTCTGACACTGAACGAGATGTGAAAAAGAAAAACAAACCAACCAACCAAAACAAAAAGAAGAAGCAAAGAGGAGGAAAAGTTTGACATAAGGACAAAATAAAGAAATGGCCTTCTGTCTGAGGAGCCCTAAAATCCCTCTTTTCTTTCAAATAATTTCCTACTGCAAAAAACAACTTGCAGTGTTTTTTTAGACATCAGTTCCTATTATGCAAAATAACCCCTCTCTGTGGAAAATTATAGACTATGAAGTGTCTACGATCTGTATGCACAAATATGTCTGTATTCATAGCTGCAAAAAGAGATGTAGAAATCTCGCTTACTTGAATCTTGACCAAATAGCCTGTATGTAGGAAACCGAGAAGGAAGAACTTCTGTAATTAGTGGTGGATTTGATTTACAGCCCTGGAAGAAACTTGGTCTGGCATAATTGACAGAAATTTATGGTCCTTAAGCAAGAGAAATACAAACCTATGTTTCTATAGTTATAAGTAAAAGTATGTGCTGGGTGTTATGGTGAAGGGTTCTAAGTATAATAAGGTGATTTTACAGTTCAAGAATCTAGATGTTATAACAGAAGTACATGGGGGTACATGACATGAAAGGTCATTGGTTTAGACATCCCTGCATTGCAGTAGAGAAGAATTATAGCTGATAGGTCAACAGGTCAAAAGAAAGTTTCATTTTAAGTGCCTGTTGGATTAAAAAGTTATAAAAAGAGATGTAACCCTGAATCTTGTGACTATTCACCATTTTGGTTGTGTGTTACTTGGCGTGTCTTGAGATTGATGCCTTGTTTGTTATTTTAAGTAATAAACCCCTAAAAAGAGCTTATAGTACCATCTCTTTAATTCAGAAGTCCAACGAGCGGAGGAGTGCTGGGGAAAGCATTCCCGAGAAGAGATTTATGGCTCCTTCGAGGAGCTCCTGATAAGCAAGGAGCTTACAAGCCGGGCGCAGTACAAGGGGGTGCCCCGTTACATGTGAGACCATTACACCTGTAAATTAAAGTTTACAAACACCTTCTTTTGAAACAATACTGATGTTAGTAGAGCCTGTAGCCTGGGAGGACCCCAACTTCTTAATTAATTATCTTGAATGGATTGGGGAAAATATATCTGTCTTTCTCAGCTGAAACCTATAAAAAATGCCTGCCTGATCCCATTCTAGTTGAGTAAAAGTGGTAACTATTAGTATTCCGTGTTTCTGATTACCTCATGTTTTGCAGTAAGGAATTACAAAGTCTCTTAATGTATTTGATAAAAATATCTTTACCTCTTATGCATTCTGAAAATTGTTATTCTTGATTTCAGTTAAAATTCTGGATTTATATTTGAAGAAAACAAATTAAAGCAAGATTTGTATCCATTTACCATCTCTGTCCAATCCCTCAACATTAATTTCTTTGGTACATAAACATTAAACAAATCCCCAAAAACCTAAAAAACCAAAGCAAACAAAACAAAACTTTTAAAACCTTCTTATATATAAGGGTTTTTATTTTTCCAGAAGTTTCAGAATTCCAGAATAAATTAAGACTCTTGCTGAGTCACACAAAATACTGGTTAGAACTAGTCTTTTAAATTACCTAGTTTTGGAAACAATGTGCGGGATTTGCCTGCCTTTATTGTAAATGTTTGAAAGTCAGAACTTTTCATCCTGTCCTGCCCTTAAGTTAATGGATAGAAATCCCACCCCAGAGCATGGTTCAACTCTTCTGAAGGAGGGCAAGGATTCCAGTTAAATGGGTCTTTGATAGGCATGTCCATAACTTTTAATTTGTTAATAGAGGAATCTTTCCATCTCACTCCAGATATTTTCCCTTTAAACATATGCATGTAAAAGTAAGGCATCTCATCCAATATTGCATAGTCAATATTCACTACACATTCAGTACATACAAGAAAATACTGACAGACTTGCAGCCTTTCATTAAAAAAACAATTAAAAATTAAAAGGTATTCCAGAATGTATTTGTGTTACAGTGTTATTATATAACAAGATTCTTCTTTCTCAAGAAATGATGCATCAAAAACTCGTTTGGTTTCTTCAGTAGAGGCAAAATGATCATATTTCTAAGAAGTCGTAAGCACTTATTCATGTGATGCATTTTACTCCATGCATTTACTGTTGTCATTTATAACTGCCTACCCTGTGAGGCAGTAGTTCACAATGCAGTCTGACAAAAACAGTCTCTGCAATATTCAGAAAATGTCCTTTTACCTAATGCAGCCTTCACATCATGACTTCAAGGATCCCTAAAACAGCAGCTGCTGAGCAGTGATGGAAGAGCACATTACCTTGTAAATAGAAAATTCCATTAATTTTCTGCCAATGATCTACACAGACAATCCAGTCCGGAAAGAATATTTGTCTAAATGTTTGTGAGATTTATTATTAAGTCTATCCCCCAGCCCCTGGGACATGCTGTCCTGTGAATCTGCTCAAAAGTTATGACAAATTAGAAACACCATCTTCAAAAAGCTGTTCTCACCCAGTAGGTAGTCATAAACAGTGAAAAGCATATTCCCCATCTCACGTACACCATCCCCCATCAATGTAAGAATAACTTCCAACTTGATATTTTAAATTGTGTCACATGCATTATGCTTTATCTTTCAGAAGCAACAGATGAGCTTTCATTTAAAGTAATGATATAAGAGAATATGAGGGGAAATTTACAGGCTGCTGACTTTAGAAACTAAATTTAATTTGACACATTTCTTATAGAAAAACTATGTGAACTAAGTGGAACTGTGAGTTGCCAAAACCTCTTTTTATTGCTTAAATAATTTATATGTTTTCTGTGAAAAAAACCCAAAACAATCAAAACACTTTTATGCCGAGAGACATCACAATTATTTTATATTTTGCCAACCTGATTATGCTATATGAGATTTTATTCAAAGGAACTTAAGGAAGTTAGGCATTTACTTGTCATTAAAATTAGGTAATAAATTCTTGTTTGCTTGTTTGACAGTTGCTAGCGTGTCTGTGTGTCTGTGTGTAAATATCTGTAAAGGTACATAGATACCTATGTGTGTGTACCTTTCTGTACCTATGTGTTGGTAATACAGTGGGAATGGGATGAACAACAGTGAATATATTATCAGATATTTCATTGACATCCTCAGCAGGAAAGACTTCCTAAGGCATCTCTGCTTTGCTGAGGGACATCTTCAAGGGAATATTCTCACTGTTCTAAGACTTCCAGCTAATATTTCCAACGATGACTAATAAATGGATGTTCGCTTCCCTCTGTTCACTGCAATATTTGTCACATGGCTCTAATTTTTAATTTTAACCTTGTTTTAGTCATATTCAGTTTTTTCCTAAATGATTATTTATTTTCTTGTTCTCTGACTTGCCTGTCTCCCAGTCCTGGAACTTTCACATTGTTTGGTTGACGGTCTAAATGAATCTTCAGTGAAAACAACAGCTGATTTCACATATGTGTGTGAGCAAATCAAATCATTATTTGTTTTAAGGTTGGATGCAGTTGGTATTGGAATTTTGGGAGCCTTCGAGGAACCAAAAGGACTACATTAGCAGTCAGCCTGCCTGCAACAATCATGGCTCCTATAGGTTTTACCATCAGAACTCCATTTTTTAACACTGATGGAATGAATTTTCTCCACTGTTGCCATATAGTTCATCATAGAATGTGAATGTAAATCTATGTAGATGTCCAGTGGAACAATTTCCCAGGAAAAAACACTGCAGTTGATCTAGGGATATGAGGGTAGTACAACAAGAAATTGAGCCAAAGAAATTTAGTTTTCTATAAGGGACACATATGGTGACTGAATGATGAGTCAGTGACTCAACATCTGTTATTTTCCTCTTATTATACACCATTGTCTTTTACACCTGGCTGTGAATGCTGCCAGAGTCCAATATGCATAGGTAGGGAAAACATACCATACTTCTTTTTATTTAGAGTTATTAAAATCAGCCAGGGCTAACTAAGTTGCAAGTGTCACTATTGATCCCATCTAGCAGTATTGGCAAATATTTCAAAAATTTTAATGAACTGTATAAAGCCCTGATAATAAAAATTTGAAGGAAATTTAATGAGATATGACAGGCTATATCCTGTAGGCCTTCTGGGGCTACAATCCACTGGGTTGCTTGCAGACCTGGCCAGTGCAAGCAAGAACTGTGTGAGAAAGCATAAAAAAATTCTGCATCTCTGAGCCACATTCATATGCCAAGGATTAGATCAATATTTACACTTCTTTCTGAGTTGCCGTTTACACCCCTGACATTCTCAACTCATTCTTTTCACAAAGAGTTATAGTACAAAAGGATGAAAGGAAAAAAGTTCTGCTTAGAGGAGCCAAACAACCCAGGCAGGGGCAGAGACCCTTCAGATCCGCACTGCACTCTGCAACCAAGTAAGGAAGTCAGAATCAAACACTGAGTATTGGCAGCATTGCATTTCCCCTTGTGCACGTATCAGTATGAAATAGTCTTTATCTTCAGCATGCTCCCTCCAGAATTACCCTGGATTCACTGGGAAAAGTACCAAATTTTAGTTCTTGAAAGGGGGAATTTTTCTGGTGTAAGATTTTTTATTAGATCGCCATGTGATTGGTCGATTCTATACTAGAATCAGATTTCCGCACAACTTGTATTATTCACTCATCTCTAACAAATTAATTATTTTAACAGTTTTTTCACAGAAAGTATTTTTTGTTGTGTTTAGATGGAATTTCCCACATTTAACTTGTGTCCATTGTCTCATATCCTTTCCTTGAGAGCGAGTGAGAAGATTCCATCTCTTCTTTTTTTTTAAAAAAATAATTTCTTCCATCAGGGGTTTATACACATTTCCAAAATCACTCTGACTCTGCTATTCTCAGAGTCAAGATCTCTCTGCCTCTCCCAATATGACAGATGCTCCAGTTCTTTAATAATCTTTGTTGCTTTTCCTTTACTGGATTTGCTCCAGTAGCTTTGTATCTTTTTTATAACGGGGAGCCCAGAACTGGGCACAACACTCCAGATGTGGTTTCACCAGCACTGAGTAGAGGTGAAGGATCATGTCCCTCAATATACTGACACTCTTCCTGATGTATTCCCAGAATGCCATTGACCCTTCTTGCTGCGAGGGTGCATTGACATCATGTAGTCGGCTTGTTGGTCACCAAACCATAAATGTCCAATGTCTTGGAAAAGCTATTTCCCATACGGTCCAGCCCTGGCCTATGCCAAGATATAGGGTTATTCCTTCCCAGGTGAAGATCTTGGTATCTTGGTTTCCTCTAAGCAGTGGTCAGTCCTCATAGAGAGGGTTCCTTTCCCCCCGCTACAAGGATGATGGTCCCTAATGTCTTTGCTCATGCTCTCTGCAGCTGCGTAGTCACACTGTAATATCCAGACTTCCCCTGGCAGTGCTGTCAGTGCCCACACAAAAGGGCAGCAGGTCTGAGTGACAGACAAACCTTGGCAGCGCGTTCACAAATCTGTCTGAAAAAGAGATATGGAAAGCAGTAAACTTTCCTAGATAACAGATCAGGTCAGCAGATGGGGACCTCTGCTGTTCTCCCTGGGGAGTCTCCCACTGCTGTCATTCACCATTTTCTCTTGGTTCTGCTGCATGGCCCAGGGCCAGCTAGCATGAATGCTTCATTGGTCAACACTCCCTGCTCCTCATCAGCTCAGAGAGCAGTCAGTCTGCCATGTAACTGCAAATTTTAGGCTGTAGCAGGAGTCTTCCTCCTTGTGTCTGAAGTCACCCACTTTCAGTCTTTGCCATCAGACTTTCTTGTTTCCAACCTGACAGGCACAGACTCTTCTGCAACAGTGGGCAGTTTGGGTTATTGAAACAGCAGGGTCTCAGAAAAGAACTGGGTGATCTCTTTCTCATCTTCCATGGAGAGACACTGTTTGTTGATTTCCTCCCAGAGCTCCTTCACTAGGCAGCACAACTGCTCAACAGCTGCAGACCTCCTGGAGGCAAATGAATCTTCCCTAGCCTTAGAGTGAGACTCCACAGCTTCCTGCAGTTTGTGCCTTGTAGGGCTTCATCTTCCTTCAACTGGGCCAAGGCCTTGAACATCTCAGGAACTGTTGCTCCACTGGCTGCTCCCCTGACAGGGGATCCTGTCTTATGTCACCACCACAGCTGAGGATGTGTGTGGGGCTATATTTGGTCTGGATGAATTCATTTTCCCCACAGCAGCCCTCGCAGTGCTGTGCTCTGCACTGGTATCTGGAAAGGTGTTGGTAACACACCAGTGTTTGGCTACTGCTGAGCAGGGCTGGCACAGCCTCAGTGCTGTCTCTCCAACATTCCACCCTCACCAGCAGGCTGGAGGTGTGCAAAATCCTGGGAGGGGACATAGCTGGGACAACTGACCCAAACTGACCAAGGGATACTCCATACAGTATTACATCTGCTCAGGTATAAAATCTAAGAGAAAGGAGGAGGAAGGGAGGCATTTGTTATTTATGATGTTTGCCTTCTCAAGCAATTGCTGTGTGTGCTAAAGCCCTGCTACCCAGGAAGTGGCTGGACATCACCTGCTGATAGAAGTGGAGAATAAAATATTCATTGCTGGGGATATTTTTTGTCCTTTGCTTTCATGTGCACAATCTTTGCTTTTGCTTTAGTGAACTGCCTACATCCCAACCCATAAGGATTTTTTGCTTGCTTGTTTTGTTTTGGTGTTTTCCATCTTATTTCCCTCCCCTGTCCAGCTGTGGAGGGAAGTCATAACAATAGTATAGTGGCTTGACATGCACCTGGCATCCAGCCATGGTCAACCCACAACAAGTGTTCTTACAAGGGGTGTTGTCGTCATCTTTGTAGCCCTCTGTCTTGGGGTGATTTTATGATAATACTGTATTCCCCTATCATCTGCTTATTGCCCAGAAATGGGTCCCCCAGTTTCAAGCTGGGTCCGAGGAAAGGAAGGGGAAGCTGAGTGAATTCCTCAGCGCGGTTTGTGTTCAAGGACTCGCACCGCCCTGCGCTCTCGCCGCTGCAGCGCCGAGGGAGCACCTGCCTGCTTTTGGCAGCCTCTTAGCTGAGGCAAGGAATTTTTCCCGGGACTGTGGCTTCTTCTTCTTCTTCTTCTTCTTCTTCTTCTTCTTCTTCTTCTTCTACTTCTTCTTCTTCTGGAACTGTTACCTTTGCTTCAGTCTGAAACACCAAAACATCACCAGGAGCCCCACACCATGGCCCAGAGGGGAGGCCCTGGGATGCCGCACCCCAGCTCTGGAAGACCTCAGGAGAAGCCAAGCAGGACTCTAAACAAATCCAACATCTTTCTCCACACCAAGAAGGTTTATTATCTAACATTACTCATTTTTTCCTGTGCCCTGTGCTGGCACTCTGCTTGTTAAATAAACAGTCCTTTTTTCACTTTCCTCCAAGAAATTCCATTCAAACCTGTGGGGGAGGGGCTGCCAAAACCTGCCTTCTATTAGAGGATATATTCATCTCAGGGTGTTTCCTCCTAATTTGTCTCAAACTGAGACACATTAACTGCTGCTCAAATAGCTTCATCTGTTGACTGCCTCTGCACATTCACACCTGCAGAAGTGACACCGTGTCGTGGAGTGATGTATTATGAAAGTCTATTCCATGATCCTCCACTTTATGCCCAAAAATGGCTGCTGTTTCTTTAAGGCCTAGGACCAGGTGTGTGTGGGGCTGGGGAGCGGGAGCTTTGGGCTTTTGGGGGGCGTTTTTTGAAGCCTTCCTGCTCAGACATTCCAGGGTGCTGTGCAGTTCAGCTTTGTTTGTCTTAGCTTAGTTTTGTTGGCCCAGGCTAAAAACTTTTCCCTTCTCTGGCTTGAAGGAGCTGCAGTAGCACTCTTTGAGCTGCCTTGAGGTGAACTGAACAGCTGCTGGTCCGACACTGGAGAAGTGAGACCGACAGGAGCAGGGTCACCCCCTTCCAGCCACAAGCCTTGAGGAGCCGAGCCAGGGACAAAAAGCACACAAGACGCCCCAGGCCAGCTTCTTCATCTGCAGCAAGAGAGGAGGTAGGCACCAGAGAACCACCAGTTTTTACCTCCTGCTGGAACTCCTTCGTGGAAACTCCACTTCCTTCAGTGTGAAAGCCGGTGCCATCTTGCACCCTGCATCAGGAAGGTGTATCTCTTCAGCATTTGCCCCATTCTCAGGGCATTTTTGGGCCTTTGTTCCTGTGTGTGTCTGAGCAGGGTAGGAAGTGAGCCTTGTGGGCATTCTGTTGTTAATAAACAGTTGGTTTGGGGTTTTTTCACTTTCCTCTATTAGCATTCATTTTCTATTGGTGAAGGGGGTTTACTGAAACCCTTCAGAGGAGACTACTCATTGCAGAGTATCTTGTCTTAAATTTGATTCAAAACTGAAATGCACCAACAAGCTTAATGTTGCTTTGGCTAAACAATTAAAGTCTAAAATTTACATGTTTTCAACGGAGGCCTTGAAAGGAAACTTATCTCTTGATTCATTTTAATAGTACAAAATATTGATAATTTTCCTACAATGAGCACCATGTCTTCCTCAGCCTTTTCAGCAAAGGGGTGATAATATTAAATGGAATGTGATCTAACCAACATGAAACTGAATGAGTTTTCAAATTATAAATGAAATAAAAAATCTTCTGTATGTTGTTCTATTTTCTTTTTAAATTATTCCAGTGTCTGAAGATTAAGATAAACTAAATTGTGTAACTCGTGTCCAGGAGGAAATAGAAACACTCTCTTTTCCACAATTATGCATTTTCCAGGGTTCATACTAGTACAACCTTCCTTTTCTGCAAGAAGCTACAACTATTTTATAGTCTATAACTCATGTTTCTGAGCTACATTTAAGGATAGTCAGGCAGCAGACAAGGAATGTGGATTTTTTCTGTCAATCTATTCACATCCTGTGAATCACATAGATTTATCTGTGTAACAACAGTGTAATTTAATGTAAATAAAAGAGAAGAAAACACTGGGATTGGACTTTCTGTGAATGTGACGTGACTTAAAATTAGATCAAAGAATTGTGTTTACAAAGGCAGTAGGTATACTAAAACCATCCCTGATGTTCTCCCATCTGCTGCATTAAAGCAGGCTTTCATCCTCCACAAAGCTGATTATTAAAGTAAGTAGAAATATTCCAAATCGTAATGAAGAAATAAAAAGATGTCTGTGACTAATTAATCTATTTTTAACATCTTCCTTGTGAACATCCAATATCCAATACAAAATTAATATGTTGCAGCTGATGATCTTTTTTTGAGACCTTTACCTCCATATACTCCCAAAAGCATCTGACTGGAAAGGCTGTAGTAGCACTGTTTTTAATGCTGTGGGAAGTACACTCAAAGGCATGAGGAGCCTTTCACCAGATGTGACCTTACAAAAAAAAAAAAAA
>VWZQ01009813.1:350962-451422 GCA_013397015.1 Myiagra hebetior
TCTCTGCTATATTCTACACAGAGCTCTGTAGGGAGATTTTGTGAGTTTGCTGTTACAGAATTTAGTTACTGTATTAGAATTTGCTTTTAAATTTGCCTCTTGTCACAGAGCTCTGCTCCAAGATGCTCACATTAAAATAATAGTTTGAGGCACACAGAGGTAAATCTGAAATCCTGGCACCAACAAAAAGTGCGGTTGACAGAATGTGTGCATATCTGCCAGAGCATGCTGTTCCTCTGATAAAAAAGTTCATCAATGAAACATGGGCAGTGTAATGTAAACAAGTGTATTACTGGATGTGAAAACTTGCTCTGAGAACTGAAGCTATGGGAAGTTCAAAACATTGAATGAACTTGGTACTCATCAAATTAATTTAACAAGGGTATAGTGCCAACTTTTTGTCACAAAATTCAATAAAAGATTTAAATTCCAAAATTCCAAATGAATATGCTGCACAATTCCAGTAGTTTGTGGAAGTAGACACCACAACTTTAAAAAATCACCCTGTCAGGTAAGTCCAGCACACTGCAGATTCAAAAGTCAGTACCGGAAGTAATAAGGGTGAGAGGAGGTTGCTGCAAGTTGCAGCAGGGGAGGTTTAGGTTGGATATTAGGGAATATTTTCTACACCAGAAGGATTGTCAAGTATTGAAACAGGGTGTCCGGGGATGTGGTTGAGTCACCAGCTCTGGAGATATGTAAAAGATGTGTAGGTGTGGCACTTTGGGACAGGTTTAAGTGCTTGACTTGGAAGTGTTAGGTTTGCAGTTGGACTTGACATTAAAGGTCTTTTCCAAACAAAATTATTGTACTTATCTATGAGCAGTGTGATTTTCCCTGCAAAAGGCAGGGTATGAAACATGTCACACTTGCCCTGCTGCACCATCAACCTTCAGTCACTACTGGATGTGCTCAGGCTGTTGGGCCTCCTGTGATTCTGCCAGCAAACTGCCCCAGCATAAGCCAGAAGAGCTGGCAAATCTTGGTTGTTTCGATGTGGGGCATGTGTGTGTGGATCAGACATTTGTGGACACCAGCTGGTGCAGCCACATGGCCCTTTGCTTTTCTACACGGATTTTTCAGCTCAGTGAAGATTAGCTGAAGGATCTCTGTGCTCCATAGGCATGCCAGTGTCAATGACTTCTTTCCACTTTATCCTCGCTGTACTTCACTAGAGAAAAAACCCCACATCTGCTCTATGCCTTATGCAAGTTCTCATGGTTACTATTATTCCATGTGTTTGACACAGGATTCATGTGTTCACATTGCACATCTTTGTAACCTGCTGTTTCAAGCATTGCACATATTGTAACATACTAATATTTCAATCCTTAAAAATATTTCTTAAGCATATGTATTGGATTTATGTGGCAAGATTTCGATAAGGGGCAGTGGAGACTGCAGGGGTGGTTTCTGTGAAAAGAAGCCAAGGAATGTCCCTACACTGGACAGAGACAGTTCCAGCTGAGTCCAAGATGGGCCCACTGCTGCCCAAAGCTGAGTCAACCAGTGACAACTCTGCAGACACCAAAGTCAGTGAAGGAGGAGGGGGAGGAGGTGCTCCAGGCACAAGAATAGATTCCTCTGCAGCCCATGGAGGGAAGACCTCAATGAGGCAGGTTGTCCCCTTGCAGCCCATGGAGGAAGACAAAAAAAGCAGACGTCCACCTACAGCTTATAAAGAGCCCCACCGTGGAGCAAGTGGACATGCCCTGAAAGAAGCTGCATGCCATGGAGAGCACTGAAGCAGGATCCTGACAGCACCTGTGGACGTGTGGGAAGCAGATCCCATGCTGGAGTAAGTTTTCTTGTAGAACCTGTGACCCTGTGGAGAACCCACACTGGCACAGTCTGCTCCTGAAGGACTGCACCCCGTGGAAAGAAACCAAGCTGGACCAGTCCATGAAGAAAGTGCAGCCTGTGGGAGAGGGAGCAGAGGAAGACTGTATGTAGAAATGAGTTGCAGAGATGAAGTAGTATGAATGACTGCAACTCATTCCCCATCTCTCTGCATTTCCTGGGCAAAGGGAGAAAGCAGAGGAGTCATGAATGAAAAATTAAAGCTGTGCTTGGGAAGAAACAGGGCAGATTTGGTTTTAGTTCTGTCTTTGTTTCTATCCTATTCTATTATTTTAGTTGGCAATAAATTAGTCTTCCCCAAGACAAGGTTGTTTTGCCTCTGAAAGTAACTGGTGAGTGATCTCCCTGTCCCTATCTTGATTCACCAATTTTTTCCTCTTACGTTTTCCTCTGTCATGCTGAGGAGGTGGAATGAGTGGCATATGGGTGTTTGGCAGCCAGACAGGATCAGTCTACCACAGGATAACATGAGTGTGCCTCACAAATTGGCTAATTTAAGATTAAATACTCATAATACCAAAAGATAGCTAATTAAGCTATAGTCCTCAACATTGTTATTAGAGAACTCTGCTCAGCAGAGGACTTTGTTGCAAAAATTACCTCTAATTCGCATAAGTCTCTAAATATTCCAGCAAAATAAATTGTGTGTAACAAGTTGTCATGTGTGTAACATTACTTAAACATTTTGCTAATTCTTAAGAAATGAAGGTGGGGGAAAAATATCAAGAGCAATTTATGTATCTCTTAGCTTACCGTACTATTAACAGGTTTATAAATTTTAGTACAGCTGAGTAATTAAATTTCCCATTACATGGTTTTGTTTAAACTTCCTACTTTTATTTATATTAATACCATTAGGCCCTTGTACCTATAATTGCACTCATAAACCAGAATTGCCAGAGATGATATAAGATTTGTTTTTTCTGCTGTGGAACAAGCAGGCTCAGGCTGATACAAGCAATCACTGCAGACTGATTAGTGTGTGGTGTTCCAGCCCCTCTATGGCTTGCTGTGAGATAATACTTTATTATAAGGATGAATTATATTCACAAAGTACAGGGATAATATGCTGAGGACCATGTCTACTGATACTCATTTAGCAATATGCCTTTCCTGATGCTTATATCCTTGCCAGTTTAGTCATTACAGGAAGGAATAGAAAAGCAGGTCATTATAAAAATCTTGGAGGCTTTTCCAAGACTGCCAGAAAACACTGTTCATAAACAATAAATACAAGTTTAAAAAAAAATACCTTCTTTTCAGAACAACCATAGTGTTTCATTCAGAGTGGCACAGTGCAGCACTCTGCTGGAAATTTAGCAGAGGTTTTGTGCTGAGTTCCAGTCTGCTGCTGCAGCTCACAGATTTCATTATGGATGTGCTGTAGTCAACTAGCTTAAGCATCAGTATCAGGCATTTAGGGAAAAAGCACCAACTTGCTGTATTTTCTGTATAAGAGGGGGCACTTTTAACACCACCAGGTTTTACCCACCTACATTTAAACGAGTATTGTGGAGACAAGATCCTCTTCTGCAGGCACGTGCTCTGTGTTGGGCCTTGATTTTCCCAAAGAATTTCAGGTCCTTAAAGGTAATTTCTCCATTGTGCTCCATGTAAGTATGTAATTCACCTTGGGTTTTTATCCCCATGAATAAACACTGATTTCATAATGCCATGTATTTATTCCAGCTAGATTGGTTCTTGGGGAACTGTGTGGCAAGGAAACATCTTGTACTGATAGCTTTGACTTCTTTCCACAACAATAACTTCAGTGTAGACATTAATAATGTATATAAAGAACTTCTTGTGATTTTGTTAAACAGAACATTGATCAAAAGAAATATTTAAAGTTGTCTGCTTATTTCTGGGATAACATGTTTTTAAGGTACATACTTTGAGCTTGATCTGATCTGGTGGACTTTGCGACTTGTTTCAGAATCCAATAATCTAAAAATATAGGATTCTAAAGATAGAAATAATCTAAAAATAAGACTTCTAGACATATATCTAGCAAATAGCACTGAATTTTTTCAGAGGATTGTGAATCAGCTTCATAGACGACTCTTTTCCAGTATCAAATCTTGCTCCATTGTAAAGGCAGCTGAGTGAACTTTCTGCAGATATTATTTGGTTTTAAATATCATTGGAAAGGCAATCTGATGTATTTGATGGCACCTCTAATTCACTGAAGTGGTAACATTTTTATAAGCATTTGCTTGTGTTTTCATAAAGTTACATAGTTATTCAGTGTTGTAACAGAGCCAGTGGATTTTGGTGAGGTGGCTCAATGACTCCCGAGTTTTTTAACAGAACTCCCATGTTAACTTGCCAAGATTTACTTTCCCACTAAGCCAACAGACAATATACAGTGATAACCTAACTGCACTGGCAAATTAGAAGGAAACACATTTCAACAGAGATAGAAAAGGAGATGAAAAACACTCAAAGTGAACAGAAAAAAAATCACAAAAACACACTGAGGTTTCAACAGACTTATTGTTGAATTTGTTTTTACTGGATCAATGACAAAAAGAAACTTAGACTTACAGAAACAAAAACAAGAAGTCACTTCAGCCAGAAATATCAGCAATTGATAGTGTCAGGCTGCTTTCTGCAGTATAATTCTGAATATTTTTTCTCCTCCTTTTGTCACTGACCTTCAGCTCTCTCATATGTCCTTTTTGTAATTTTCACTTGAGCCACTTTTCAGATGTAATCAGGGTTATGTCCTTACTTTTCCTTAATTCCATTATCAAAGGCACCACCAATACAAAATAATTCCCTATCCAGAAGAATTTATGTTGGCTTTTTTATTTTCTTATAGGCAATAGAAACTGAATAACCACATCCACACACACTCAGTGGGTATCAAGAAGGAAAATTAGGGTGCTACCACAACTCTAACAAACTACCAATGTACTTGCTCAGTTGTATAATATATCCTTTTCTGTGACATGCTCTTTATTTTGTCTATTCAATTTGGCTTTATAGTGTCATCTTTATTTCTACATACCTTTCATTGAAAACAAGAAGCAGGAGGTGAAGAATAATAGTAATAATTCATGACTATAGGTTGAATTGAAATATAAAGATATTGATGATAAAAAAGAAAGAGCAAATATCTTAAGATGACTAAAAGAAATTGTAAATGGATGTGACTGAAGTCCTAGTCTTGTGTAATGCAAAGACTCTGAAAGGACTGACTTCGGGCAGAAAAGCAATATTTTAATATTGTAGTCAATATTAAAACAAAAAAAAGCGAGAATTAAAAAATAGAATCAATTTGTTCCATGAAGTTCATATTTAAAATGTAAATTCAGCTGATGAAAAAAGGAAGTGGAGTAATACTTCAAAGTAAGATTATGCTTTCCTCCTACATAAAAATGCTTTGCTCAGAAATGCTGGAAAACTGTAACAAAAGTCATTAGATAAAGCAGTGTTTAGGAAAATATGGGTCAAGAAAAATATATGCATAATGATTTTGATTTTTTTTTAACAATCCATAGTATTTTCATGATGGAAATGTCATAAAATAACTGTTTACCTCAAAAACTGACTGTCTTAAAAACAGGTAATTATGAACCATGACAATTATGCTTATGTCTAAAATATGAAGAATAGCATCCACATCATAAAATCATTGATGACTCACTCTAGTACGATTCTGCCTAGTAATCATTTCTTCTTTTGACCTTAATCCAGAGCTCAGCTAAAGGAAATAAATAAATAAATAAATACAAACTCAACTGCAACCAACAGATAAGAGTATTTAAATTCAGATTGGTGGTTTTTTCAATGGATTTATGGAAAGACAGGACAGATCCCATTAATCGTCGGTGCTCCTAGTGGAGTGGGATGTATCACTACATTTCACTTATCTTTGCTTTCCAAAATTATCATAACAAAGCTTCTTAAGTCAAAAGTCTGGAATGCTTGCAAGAACTCAGAAAGATTCACCATCTTGAACAAATACAATTTTTTATCACAGATTCATTGAACCTGGGAGGGACCTCTGGGCATTGTTTAGTCCAGGCTACCTGCTCAAAGGAAAGTTGGCTACAGCAGGTTCCTCAAGGCCATGTGCAGTTGGGCTTTAAAAGTCACCAAGGACTGAAACTTTGCAACCTCTCTGTGTAAGCTGCTCCAGTATCTAACCACCCTCACAGTAAAAACATGTTTTCTAATGAATGTTCCAGTAGAATTTCCTGTGTTTCAACCTGCACCTCTTGCTTCCTGATCTGTCACTGAACACTACTGAGAAGACACCAGGCAGCAGCATGGCTTGTGAGCTGCTGACTTGTATAGAACCACACAGGGGTTCTATGGCATTTCCTGAATTCTAAATTCTTTAGGAGACAACAGTACTTGGTACTCAGTTTCCCTAGCAAGGAATGGGGTTTTCTGGCTCACAGTTACACCTGAGTTTTCTTACACAGAGAAGCTCCTTTGCAGGCATCTTGATGGCATCTTGCTTCTGCAAGATAGAAACCATCAGCCTGCAGAGTTCAGAACCCCAAAGTCCAATTTCATAAATGCACAAAACCTTTCCTTCTCTTCTTGTAACATCAAAATAGTAACATCTAACTAATGTTACTAATAATAGTGTAACATCACCTTGAGTACCCATTTGGGAAAAACAAAGATAATTCCTTTGTTCCCCTGAATTAGCTTTACTAGAGCAAGTCTAGAGGTCAGTGCAGACAAATGAAGTCGCAGTGGAATGCATGTCAGCACAGTTTTCATAGCTAATGAGTACTTACAATCCAAGGCATAGCTTTACCACCTGCTCAGAGGCTGGTGTTGCCCCACCTTCACACTGCTGCTACCCTAAACTGCCTGAGGAGTAACACAAGCCATTTGACAAAGCCAGGGAAGCACCTCTTTGCAAAGTGGTTTGATACTTCACTGAGGTGGGCTTTAAACAATGCTGGCGGGGAACACTGAAAACACCTGAAGAGAAGTGGAGGCCTGAGGGGAAATGAAGAGACACACAGAAAAATCCATATAGATGGAGGCACTCTCATTACTGCTGTGGAAGCTGCCTGACCAGAGACTCATTGCAAGTGTCTGCACACTGCATGGGAAACAAGCTGGAGAAATTAGAGACTGCCTATGAACAGTTCCAGAGTTGTGGTCTCATTAGGATCACAGATAAGTAATGGTGTATGACTCATGAATGGAGTGCAACAACAGATGGATACAGGCCCTTTAGCATGGATGGGACAGGAAGGCAAGCAGGAGGGGCTGAATTTGGTGCAATGGAGCAATAAACATGCATGGAACTTTACCATGGAGCAAAAAGCAAGCTGGTCAAGGACAGACCAACGTGGGTGATGTCATGGTGAACCTCTGCTACTGACCACCTGATCAACAAACTTTCTAAAGCCTCACAAAGCCTTCTTCTAAAAACTAAAAATCAGGTGAATAGCAGAACTACAGATCTCGACTTCAAACATATCAAGTTTTAGCTTATTCTGGAATCTGATTGGTGGGTGCATATGAAAAAACCGTCCCTATATAGCCTGGGAAAGCTAGCTCATCTTCAAGGACAACAGTCCCTTCCAATGTGCTGTCTAGTAATCATGGGAGATGGCCAGCATAGGTGAACAGGGAACACATGACAGAGCTTAAATGCAAAAATGAAACACAAAGAAGGTAGAAGTGAGAAGCAGCAACCTGGGAGAATTACAGAGATACTGCTCAAGCATACAGGTTTGAAATGAAAGCCAGAAGTTGAAACTGGAGTTGGAAATAGAAAAGAATGCAAACCGCAACAAGTGAGATTTCTGTAGGTACACATGCAGCAAAAGGAAGCCAGAGAAAAATGTAATGTCACTTTTCAATGGGCAAGGGATCTAGTGATAAAAGATGCAGAAAAGACTTAAAGCCACTTCTGTCTCAGTTTTACTGACAAGGTCTGCTCTGAGGCTCACCAGGTTTCTAAATGTGGCAGCAGACTAGGAATAAAACCGTTACCCCCAGCAGAGAGAAACTGACTTAGAAATCACCAAAATAATTTTGACACACAAAAGTCAGTGTGAAGACATAAAAGCATCTAAATATACTGAGGGAGTTAAACAGTATCGTTACAGGACTATTCTTTATATTCAACAGCCCATGGTTATTGAGAAATGTTTCTGATTATTAAAAAAAGGCAAAAATAAAATGCCATACACATCCTAAAAAAAAAAAAAATAAGGCTAGAAAGTATATACAAAATTAACTCAACTATAGAGGGATCACAGTATCATGTATGCCATGAAATGAACTTTGGGATAGTATTCAGGATTTTATCTAAAATTTACTAAGCTCAGTAAATCTAAGTCTGGAAAACTAATGCCAAGATCTGAATATAAGATGTGGAGTTACATCCATTCTGTTTAGCAAAATGAAACTCACACAAAACCCAGCTCCTCCCCTTGCCTCAGATCTGAGTTTCCCAGACTGGGAACTAGATGCTTTGTTCAGCATCAGACCACAGAAAAAATCAACACATGAACAACAAAGAGGTTTGAACTCAAGTTTGGATTCAAATCCAAGCTGACATCACATCAGAGAGATAAGCATAACTTTAGACATTTCCTTACTCTTCACTGAAAGAGTCTCCATCTCTCCTGATATATGCCATTACTGAGATATGTGCCACAGATGTGCATAACCTTCAATGGTTGAATGCCACAGGGACAGAGTTAATGCTTGCCTAGATAAATTCCACATCAAATTTCCTTCCTCTGATGTTACTTTGTACTCTATGAAGAGTCATAATGAAATGCTAATCCTCTGCATATTCTCAGTGCAGAGAGATTTTGAACTGTAGCATGACAATCATATGATGGACATGGATTCCACCATGTACAAGACATTCCTCCTTTACATAGCTTTCAGTCTACTTGACAGCTTATTCCCTTCATGCCTAGAAGGTTTTGCATTGCTCCTTGGCTACCTGATTTTAGCCCAGTAGGTGGGGTTAATTATGTGGGTTAATTAAATACTCTGAAAAACTAGGTAAGATGCAAATCCCAATGTTTTTTTCTATGAATGACAAAGTTACGCACAGTAACTAAATCTTACTAGTCTGTTTTTTCATAAAAGTTACAAAAGTGTTACCTATTTGTGTAAGTAAAACTTAAAATATTTGCTAACACTTCATAAAGAAATACTAGATTGATTTAGCCATCCAAATCTTATTTTACAAATATTTTTATGAATCTGTTCTTGTATTTATGTTGCTTAACTTAAGGTTACCATCTGCTCTGCTTTCTTGACTAAAACAAGGTTTATCTTGCATTCCCAGGGGGAAAAATAGTTTGCTGTATTGTATGCAGTTTCCTTAAGCATCAGGATAATTTGTTTCCTTATGTTCACATGTAAAGATTTCCTGAGAAAATGTTTCGACTTTTCTTCTGTTCTGAGCACTGTATTACAGATCACTCAGATTCCCTTTGAGATCTAAACATGTTTATACAGTTTATTCAAGTTTGTTCATACTTAATCTCTGAAATACAATGGGGACAGGCCTTTTAAAAGTCATGAATCATCTGTCAAAATCCTTGGAAATTCATATCTGTATCCTGAAGGGAGTAAAAGTATGCCTTGTCTCAACTTCAGAACAAATAACACCACCATTACAATGACTCGCTTTCTCTTTCTCATCTATTATATTACAAGATATGAAAATGAGAGCATACAGGTAATTTGGCTGTGTGATACACAAAACAGGAGAACAAAATTTCTGTGACTTCTGAGTCCAGTGATAATTTTGTCAAGAAATAATAGATCCAGGAACCTATTTTAACTAGATAATTCTTAATACCAGTATACTGCAGAAACAATAAACCAACTTTCTTGCATTATTTTTGGTATAAAGGTCTGTATTTTTTATTCAGAAATTCAATCAAGCTTCAGGCCTGCCAATTCAAATTTGTATTTCATAGTCAAGCCCAGATTAGCTTGTATGAGGAGAAAACATTTAAAAAAATGACAAATAAATTAGTGTGACAGCTTTAAAATATTGTTCTCATTTCCTTTCTTCCCTCAAGAAAGAGAAAACTATTCTCTCTAAGACTTAGGAAACAAAAATATATTTTCTGTGTAATACAATCATAACTAATGAGAGTTTTTCAATTAAGGAGCAACTCCTTACAAATATGTATTACCAAAAAATTTGTCCATGGCATGGGCTTTGCACAGAAAGCTTCTACATGCTTTGGTCAGAAGAGGCTTGTCTTCCCCCAGGAGTGAGACCCCGACCCTGTGAACACTGTATGTGACCGCTACTGCTACTCCCCCTTTCTCCATCACTTGTGGGCTATTTAGACTTTATGCAAAGGTACAAGGATTAAACTTTGATTTCACGTCTCCAATCAAGCATTTGAAGAAAAATAAAAAAACTTATCATATATTCAGATCTACTCTTAATTCAACATGTAAACCTCATCCTTCCTCCTGCAGAGATCTTGCGGAGACAGAGCAGCACAGCACAAAAATAATTTCAAACCAGTGAATTAAAACAACTGTTTCTTTTTAACCTCACTTCTGTCATATATTTTGGATAGAGGGGACAGAGGATTTCTGTTAAAAATTGCTGTTTCTTTGAGTTGCCATATGGTCTATCATGGCAATCAGTTTCTCTGTCAAACTACATGCCAGATCTTCACTTCTGGGTCAACGTTTGAAGACAGGAGATTTACCAAGTACTAGGTCTCTGGCTGTTTTCTGTTCTCCCCCCAGGGAATTTTCATTTAACCAGTTGCAAGGCTTCACTCCAGGCTCTACTAAGGAGCATGGTGTGGAGCATAAGGGTATGGAAATGAAAATTTAACCCTTAACATATAATTACAAGTTTAATAGATGGTTTCATCTCAGGCATATAATGACAAGATTTTGATTGAAACAAATTTGCTTGTAGTCAATTCAGAAACCTTGAACTGTTTCTTAATAATGAAGATTTATTTTTGTTTTGTTTTAGTTTGTTTGGGGTTTTTTAACATTTTATTCTAGTTGCCTAGTGGAAACACAGTTTTTTAGCTAGACCTGAAATCTATTTAGATGGGAAACATTATGCATTCTGACAGGGAGTTCTGCAATTAGACTTACTTCACACCTGCACTTTAGCATTGAAAATAAAGTTGAGTTTCTGCCTCTTGGTTATCTTTTTATGGTCAAGAACTGAAATGTAGGCAAGGAGGACACGTCTATTTTCTTTCATCAACTGATATATTTTGTTACCTGAAATTGTTGTATATTATTTCATACTTACCAGCTACAGAAATGTGTATACTGCTATCATTTTTCTGTCTCATATGCCTCTCATCAGTTCACTTTTTACAGAGACTCTTGTTGAGATTTGTATGTGGTCAGTTTTGGTAGCTACACTATTTATGGCAATGACACATGGCAAGTAATAAAAATAAACCTTCATAGTAAAAAGCCAAAATTTCACTTGCATAGTCATGTATTCCTGAAGAAAAAAAAAAGCTGGATTTTTAGCTGATGTTTCTTTTTAAACAAAAACTATTTTAAGAATATTTATTCTAATGATAAAATTTAGGGATAGAGGAATCAGAAAAGATTTCCTATTAAATCATAGTTATAGTGAACAGAAGATATGGAAGTTCCATAAACTAAATGTTATTTGAACTGTAACAAAACCCCAAACTAAAATGTAAAACATCAGTTCAGCATGTGAGTAGCAGAATCTTACTGCTTCAGTGTGAGAGTTTACAAGGTACACATGGGTCTTCTATGCCCAGAGCCAATCTAACCAAAAGAACTCATCATCTATTTCCAGAAATTAAAAGAGTGGTACCTACATTCTCCAATGGACCTGATCCAAGCGATCCAGCCATACACATCCCTTCTAGCTACTGGAGATAATGGCATTTGAATTAATTGCATGTAAGCTAAGTGTTCATTCATGAAGAAAGAGACCAGCTCCAGATCCAGCATTCCAACATTGTCTATCTCACCAGCTACATCTACTGTAAGACTACCAGCCAATTTAACTATGGAGTATTTCTACTGCTTCCATTGAAGTTGGTCCTGTGTACAGAACGGAATACAAGGATCAGGGCTTCAGGAGAAAAGCATAAAAGCACGTACCTGAATTATATGTTCAAGTTTGTGCTGGTTTTTTTGTTTGTTTGTTTGTTTTTTTGTTTTTGTTTTTTTTTTTCTGTGGAAGTGTGTTGAAACACTATATTTTAAAAGAAAACTAGGATTTAATACAGCTTCCCAAAAGTAGAGATTAACTTAACAAATATTAGATAACTTGTCATCTAGAATAGAAGTTATAACTGTATAGCATAGACAGCATACTGTTTGGTATGTAACAATACAGTGATATGTAGTGTATAACAACTACTGTAAAATTTATTGTTTAAATTCTTATTAAAGCAGCATACAGAACAAAATAATATATTTACTGTCTCTGAGGGGCATCTGAAGCTCAGTTATCAAATTTCTTAAATTAAAACGCCTGGCACCATATAAAACTCAGTCTTGATGTCTTGGATGAGAAAACATCTTCAAATAAAATATTTTGGATTATAAGCAGGTATGCTAAACATTATTCCCATAGTTAATATCATCTAAGAAAAAAAAACAATTCATATATTTCTATGAGGCTTAGAAACTGGAATATACTCGATAAATAACATGAAGTTTTTGTCATGTTTCACTGCATTTACATTACACAACTGGCTTGACCTAGTTTCTGACAGACTTGTATTTGAAATGTAATTGCTTTACAAGGCAAATCATCAGGCAGTTACCTTTGAATCAGGACGCAGACACTACAGCAAAACCCCTGTACTTCTAATTTGCCCAAGAGAAAGGATACAGAGTTTCAAGCACTCAGAAAAGTATTTTAAATGTAGTGAAAAAGTAAAAGCAAAGGTAGGATAATAGGAAAAGAAATATTGATTGAAAAACTCATGTAATATTTATTTCCTTTAAACCATACGTATATAGCACACTAGCTACCTGAGACTTTTATCACCAGCTAATTTAATCGTGTTTCAGTAATTTTCAATAAAGAAATGGTTTAACAGCAGCAAAGTCTGTACAGGTCATAGTCATTACCTCTTCTTTGTGGAGAGAATTAATATCGATAAAAAGCCACTGTTAAAATTGTGCTCTAGCTCACGTTAATCACCACATTTTCAACGGCTTTATACTTTTTACATGTGGCCTGTATCCTGAAGACTGAAACATCTTTTGAGTAAGAATTCATCTGCTTTCAAGAAGAAATCATAAATGTACCTGAGACAGGTGCTGTGCTTTTCATGCACCCTAGAGATGCTGCCTTCTAAACCAGCCTATTTTACCATGCAATGTACTTTTCCCTGGTCTCCTCTGACATCATGCCTTGATGCCCCTGAGTCTCTAAAAAATCATCATTATTTGAAGAGTTGTTATCTTCCTCTTTTCTTCTTAAGTCAGAGTGTCTGAAATAATGCAAAGACTGTAAAGAAGTCCAGAATTTCAGGGGTTTAATAGCATAAAACTTCTGGCACTTATTTTACACTCTAAGATTTGGTATCAGGGAATGTGCAGGTCCTCTTTTTTAATGAGTGCTGACCCCTCACAGCAGGGATAGGGGATAGAGAGTGCCAGAGCAGGGTAGTTTAGCCTTTCTGTCTACTAGGAAACACAGGATTATTTAAAGACCTGCAGAAGACAATTAGCCTTTCTTTGTGACCTTTTTCTGTTTTAAAGCAATCCACACACTTTATACAGTCTTTTGCATTTGACATGACACAGAGATATGCAGACATACATATTTTTTCAGATGGATACCTATGCATTCACGGGAACACTGTACACAATTTAAATATTTATATTTTGTCACAATACTGATAGGATTTTTCTATGTTTAAGCCATCATTCCTCCTATATCCTTTAGCAACAGCTGCAATTATCAAACGTACCAACTTTTAAACAAACAGTTGAGCCTTTAAAATATTTACAATAAAAAATAAATATATTTTCTTGGACTAGTAATCCATTCCTTTTCCCAGAAGTCTTCACTGTGATTCTATTGTATTATCCAGACACAAAACAGGTGGAAAAGAATCAAGCTGTATACTTGTGACCTAGAAACACAACATTGCAAAACACTTTCCTTTAAAAGCATTCTCCACTTTTACATCCATTGAAATATAACAAAATGAAGAGTTATTTGGTCAAGCTGACCTTTTTTCCTCCATGAAACATTTGTTGTTTCATTCTACTTGTAGAATATGAATATACTTAGTGATTATTTGTACATACCAGCCCCTGGAAGAAAAAGAATGATTTCTGCCTGTTTGGAATGGAACTTTATATTGAACTAAGATATTCTGGATCTTCAGCATAATAACAAAAAGTGATCAAAGAAATTTCATAGCTTTAACACCAACTTTCATGAGTCAGAATTAAAATATTAACCACACTGAATCCAATTCAGGAAAAATGCACTTAAGTAGTTTGCATATTTATACTGTCCTCTTGATTTGGATAGAGTTATGATCAAAATGCCATGGTTTTTCTCCATCATCAACTTCTTTCATGACATATCATAAGTTTATCGAATTCTTTAGCCAAATCAAAGCCTAAAATCTAACCAGTGAGAACCAGATCAATATATCTTATGTCTCATGACATTCATATTGATGGGACTGATCACCTTGACTTCACCACTCTATTCTGTTTTCAAGTTTAACAATTCTGTTCTGTCTTGTGTTTTGTATGTAAATATTTTTTTCTTTTCTTTAGCTTGTCTTTATAATAAATCATTGCCTTACCTCTAATTCTTCAACTAGAACAGATCTATTTTATTCTTGCACCCCGGCAAAGGAGATGAACCACTGCTATTTTCATTTTACAGATGGAAAAATGAAAGAACCTGCCTGAAACCACAAAGTAAGCTGGTAGCACTGTATGAATTGCCTCCTAGCTGTATGATATAGCCTTCAGTCCCTCAGTGATACTGATTTTATTGAATGGTCACTGCCAAACAACACTCATGAGAGCAGGAAATTATGACCTGTCAGCTGTGACCACCAGACAAACCCAAAAAGTATCAGAGCACAAGCAAAAGACCATTCACATTGTTCCAAATGGAGAACATCATGAAAGGAATACTTGTTGTGCATTCTAAATCACACAGCTGTACAAGCTGGGACATGCAAAATTTGAAATATGTATGGACTAGGTAGTTTCCAGATAGCTTTAATTAAACTCAGGAGTGTAGCTGACCCAGATTTGCAGTTGCAGTCAATGATTTGTCACAGATTTATAATTTTGGTTTTACAGTTTTAGTCTCACTCAAGTGTTACAATTAAAAACTCCCAGTCAGGAACCTACAATGTAGCCAGTTTTAAAGACATTTTATAATACTCATACATTAAATGGTCTGAAAGATGGGGGTTTGGTTGATACCTTAGAGCTTGAATTGCAAACTATCTTAATTTTTAAGGTGGAGATGTCTTACAAACTTACAACAGCACAGAAAAATATAAAATTGCAGGAGCATGACAAGTTTTAAGGTCTTTTGCACATTGTTTCATCTTCATGCTTCATTTTCAGAGCCTGCTGATGTTGAAATTGAGTGAAAGTGTGGATTTTCTTGTTTGTATGTTTCATCTTCATGCTTCATTTTCAGAGCCTGCTGATGTTGAAATTGAGTGAAAGTGTGGATTTTCTTGTTTGTATGTTTTATGTAAACTGTAATAGTTCAACAGTTACTTCAAAGTAATATACAAAGTGTGCTCAAGCAACAAAATATTCACAGTCATGAAGCATTACAATATTGGGCTTTTGGGGTTTTTTTCTTTTTTTTTTTTTCTATTTGGTTGGTTGTAGATTTTTCTGAGAGGAGCTGGACAAGTAATATTGTTAAGTCACTGGTAAATATGGTTCCTAGCAAATATTTTCTCTGTAAGCAACTCAAGGACTGAAAATTGTGCTGCAGTGGAATTACTGGGTGTTTTCAATTCGTTTCAAGTGTACCTTGATTTTATCCCACAAATTTAAAATCTGTTTAAAACACATTGAGATTAAATCTATTTAACTATAGCAAACACTCATACAGCTTCCTGTATAGTCGATGGAAGCAGAGGGATTATGGACTTTTCTTTTTTCTTGATTCATTTTCAGAATGACTTTAGGATGATTAGGTTATTAGGTATTTCAGCTAAGGGCCTGAAAATACCTTTTCCATGAAAGTGACTCAATTTACCCTCAGGAACAGAAAAGATAAGGGAGACTTGTGGATTGTCAAAGGGAGGAAAGCATTTCAGTTGCTTGTTTGAAGCTTATCTTGGAATCCTTGGAGTATTTTTGTTACTTCAAAAAACATCAACTTTAAAAAAACTTTAAGTCTATATTTTGTAGCTAATATTTTGTTCACATGCCAGCTGATGGCTGGGCATGTGAACATGGAACTGTAGAGGACTGTTGGAATGCCAGCTGATAAAAATGTGCTTTAAAGAAAAGAGACCATGTTAACTGTGGTGTCATATTTGTGTAAACAGACCAAGTGGCCACTTGGAGAGGCATTCTGGATTGAAAATATGTTTGCTGGGATATCTTTGGCTGAATACATAACATTTGCTTCTTTGTGTAACAGTAGGCAATTCATTTCACTTCATGGAAGTCTCAAATAGACTATGGATCAAAGTGTGTGACAGTTTATCCAATCTTGCTTTATAAGAAAAAAAAATTCCTATTTTCAGTCTTTTGTCGAAGTCTGTGTGTGTATGTGTGTGAGTTGAGGTATCTCTTTGTTTTTCATAAATAAATTTCTGAAATTTCAGTTCAGTAGACCAGACTCTCTCTGGCAACCTGTACACCACAAGCTATCATGGTATGCCACAGGTTATGTCTACAGATTAAATTAAACAGATCTTGAAATACTTTATATTTTTTCTTCGTTTATGAAGGTCTTAGACTCCAAAAGCAAATAGTGCCATAGCAATTTCCTTTAAATTGTGATGATTTCACTATGAAACCTCCACTGATGTCACAGTTACGATCTTGCAGTGATTTGAATCCTGCAGCATCTGTAGTTCTTTATCTATGGAGAAAAAGTGAAAGAGGAAGAAGGAGCTAATAATCCAAGAGACTTTTTGTCTCCATCCTTCTCTAAGACTTCATCTACAGACAGACCAGTGACTTATTTCTATGTTCTTTTACTTTGTATGACAGAGAGAAAGCATAAACTTGAATGGGTAAGTGGGAATCACTTAAATTTAAATATCTGAAAAATTAGCTATATAAATTTTATTTTAATATTTGAAAGAGAAGTATATCAAAATCAAAATGCATATGTTCTTGGACACATATTTTATGATAAAATGTATTGTCCTCTAAGAATTCACTTTTCATTGAGTAAAGATGAACCCAGACTAAAGATCTTAAATATTAAAGACAAATTTTAACTTAATATGGTAAGAAAAATTAATCTCCCCAATAACTTCTCTTCTGACTGGCACTGATTTTCTGCCCTCTAACACATAGCTGATAGAGCCTTCAGCTCTCTACTTGTACCATTTGCCTGTGGACCCATTATCTTTAAAGTCATCATTTTACTAGAATTGAAGAGGCCGTGAGAATCAGAAGAATCTGCAAGATGCATGCAGATTGAATCCCCAAGCCAATTATGAGCAGTGGCCTCAGGATTACTGGATAGTCACTCCAGAAGAAAATCTGCTCATGTGTGTTATTAATACACTACATGTATGGAAATGCAACATAGCAATTCAGCTTTTGAAAACATAAAGTTAGATAAATTATACTTCCTTATCAAAATGAACAAATAAACAAATACTACCCCCAGAAAAACAAGAAAAAATAACCCAAACCCCAAACAGGTTATGAACTTACTTGAAGAAGGGAAAAATTTCCTATGAAAAATCTTTCTGTCTGTAGTAAGACCTGAGAACTCACAATACATACAGTACAACTCATTTCATATTCAGGAAGGTAAACCTAGAAATAAAAATTATTATAATAACATATCGCTATGTATACTTTTCAGCTCCAGACAAGTTTAATCAGTCCTTTATTTGTATTTTCAGAAAAGACCATGAATAATCAAAGATACAAGCACATCTCAAGGAGAAACAAAAACTGAAGGTCCTAGGAGATATGCCAAAAATTACAGTCTTCTGAAAATACAGCTCAGATTTCAGTATAACCAGAATAGGAGTGAGAGTTGTTCTCACTGGATACCAGTATAGTCAGGACAAGATGCAGCTGAGTAACTTTTGCAGATGGGCTATCTCAGGGCATTATAAGTGATGAGTAGTGATTAGTTTCAAGTCTCAGTGCCATTTTCTAATTTACTGGGTTAAGATTATATTTTCTGATTTTATTTTTTGATCTTATTTCAAAGGTTACAAACAATAAGTGAACTTTTTATTCTATGGTGCAGGTGAATGTATTTTTTTTTCTTTTAAAACTCATCTGATTTTTAAAGTGAACTCATGGGTTACTGATAGCCCATTTTACATCCATTGAGTCTCTTCCAGTCAGGGGTAGCACGGTGGTGGTTTGTATATTGCAGGTTCCCTCAGGGCAAGCTTTTCTATGCATGTGAATCAGTCACTTTTCCTGTACACCTTTTATTAATATTGTTGCTGTCATGGTTCATTTCTAATTTCATTGCTGCTTCCAGTAAATTGTTATTACTTCAATATATAATCTTCACCTTTTGAGCCTCCAGTTCTCCTCTCCATCCCACTGAAAGGATGCACATGCTTTGGAGTGTTTCAGTAGGAACACTAAATTGTGGAGCACCGTTCCTAAACCATGACATCTGGGTACCTGAAAATCAAGAAAACTAGCTGATCTGTATTTCCAACTAAACCTTGTTTTGTTTCAGACTGTTGATAATATTTGTCCTAGATATAAAAGAGAAGTTCTTCCTAGTGAACATATTCTAACAAACATTTGGTCTTTGAGAGACAGCCTGTGATATCTAGAAATATCAATAGTTTAGGAGAATCATCAGATGTATTAGGAACATTAAAAAAAAAAAAAGTTCAATTTAAAGCTAGCTAAAAGATCAGAAAGTTGATAAAGACAGAAGCCCAGATTATGTATCAAAAAAGGAAGAAGGATATTAGAAAAAAGAGGGTTGAAACCAAGATAAAGTAATACTTAAAGAAAGAAAAAACATAAATTTAATAAAGTTAAAACATATAAAAAAAACCACTAGGATAACAAATGTAAGCCAACCAGATAAAAAGGAGAAGAAACTGTAGAATATGATTATTTAAAAATACTATACGAAACAGGGTTATTGCAAGTAGATTTACAAAAATAGCCTCCTGTTTCCTGAAACCTCAAGAACACATCAGTCCCTGGGTAATGTTTTGGTTTTCACTTTTAACAACATTTCCTAAGGTAAAGAAAAATGGAAGCAAGAAATGGCTTTTTCATGCCACTCATGTTTACGTTTAGAGAAAAGTTTTCATTCTTCATAGAATAAAATTGTATCTGACAAATACTAGATTATTTTAGTAGACAGCATTAAGATGCAAAAAATTGTTGGTCAAGTTTTCCAAAAAAACCCAAATCAGTTGGTAGTCAGAAAAAAGACTAGGTATTTCAGGCAGTAGTCCTAAACACAGGGCTGATATTTCTACTGTAATTTATAAGCGACACCAGTTTTTGCCAGAAATTACATCACTCTTAGAACTGCAAAATCACAGAATAATTTAGGTTAGAAAAAATTTTGCAGGTACTCAGCCCCCTCTCTGCTCAAAATATATTTAATTAAATCAAGATACTCTGGCCTGTGGTATTTGAATCTTGAACATCTTTAAGGATAGATATCCTGCAATCTCTCTGAGTAACCTGTTCCAATATTTAAGCCTGTGGTAGTTTTCTTTCTTAAATATCTATTCGGTATTTTCCATGCTCCAGCTACCATTGCAGTATTATACGAGGAGGAGTCCCAGAAGATGGCTCCATCTCAGAATATGCTTAATCACTCTAAAATAGCAACATTTAAGGGTTAAGGATCTATTTTGTTGCTTTCTCTTCTTTTTCTGTTTTTTTGTTTATTTGTTTGTTAAAAAAAAAGAATTTACCATTACTGATGAAGTGTTAAATTTTGACAAGTGGATATTTCCCAGGGGAAAAATATTTGATTCAAAAGATGATGACTGAATCAAATCAGCATTTGGTGTATCCTGTTTTGATTAGCACTGGAATAAGAAACAACATTGATATAACACAGTGAGTTATCAAAATTAGATGGTAAATGTGATAGTGATTTAACAGGATTCCATGGCAAGATAGACTTGATTGTTTTCTGCACAGAGGTCAGGGTTAGATAAAGCAGGAAGACCCTCCTGTTGACTAATGAGGTTCAGAAAGGACTTCCTTGTGTTCTTAACTCCATCTCAGAGAGGAGTTTAGGCGCAACTGGATCCAATCCTAGTCCAACAGTTGGTCAGCAGTTTACTTTTAAATGGTTATATGTGCACAATCAATCCTTATATATCACTCAGCTAATATTTCAAAGTTTAGCACACTATTAATCATTACCAAGGATCTGTTGCAGCAAGGAGCATCTCACCCTTGAGGAGTAACCTTCAAAGATGTCCTTACTCAAGGGGAGACCCTGGCATGCAGCCCACTGCCATGCAGGAGAGCTCAAGGGCTGTGGCCTGTCTGCTATTTATGGAGTAGGATGATTGATTTATAGTCATATTAGCATACTAGCAAGACAGCTGGGTCACCATTCCTGACAGCCCTTGACTACCCTGTTGCCATCTGTCCCCCAAAATTCAGAGTGAACTGGATGGAGCCTTCACAACCCCCACTGGTGGCTCTGGCCTAAGCAGGGAGGGGGAAGTGGGGACATGAGGGTTCAGTGCCAGCCAGCAGCACACAGCGAGGCTCTGGTTCAGCACAGGTCCCGCATGGTGGCAACAGAGTTCTGATTTTGTGGCTCCATGGACAAGCAAGGGAATGCCTGTGTTGGAGCAGAGGTTCAACACTCTTCTGGCATAGCTCTGGAGGGGCCTGATGAGCCCATTGAGGACCTGACCTGGAGCCTTTGGACACTTAGGTGTGGCTGGAAGCCTCAGGTGAGGCTGATCAGGCCTGTTAAGTCTTATTAATGCACTCACAGCTGTAACATCACCTTGAAAATGCTAATGCATCATGATGACAAGTTTGATATTTGTTTGAGACTACTTCAATTAGGACGGACTTTGAAGGCAGAAGAACCCTGAACTAGCTGAGAAAGTCAAAAGAATAATTACTCTTCACCAGCCAAGCAAAAAACAGTTATGAATCCCCTTATTACATACCAAAAAATGTTAAAATAGATCTGACCATTTCCATGCTTAATAAATTTGATAAAACCTATAGAAAGTGATTTTAGGTTGATAAACAATTGCAATTGTACTCTATGATCTCCATAGAAGAAATTATCCAGGAAATTCTAAATAAAATATAAGGTAAATGTATCATTTAATCTTTTTCCTCTATGCCTGGTTTTAAGACTAATCTCCAAGTTCCTAGATAAGCATAATTTATTTTTTATAGAAAAAAGGTAATGTGCTCTTAAAAGATTTCTTAAAATTCAGAGGATTGAGTATGTGATCAGTTTTAACTGATCAAGGGAGTCTTAAAAGTCATTAGTTGGGAGTTAAATGTTAAAGTAGGGCTTTTTTTTTCAGCCAGATGTGTACTTTTCCTTATCTATAATTTTCATAATTCTGACCATAATCTCAACTTTTTGCCCTTAAGCCTTCTTAAAAAGTTTTCTGAACAAAATAAAATTTTCTTCAGTATAAAATATAGATAGAGGCAAGCTAATATGTTTGACAATATTTTAACAAAATAAAGTCAGGTGATGCCTTGGGGAAAAAAAGTCTGTTTGCAGACTTGTACTGTTAACTGCTTCAACAAGAATTCAGTAAGTCTTTTCTACAAAGAGTGCATAACAAAATGTCCTCCGACCTATTATTTTTGGGGAAGGTTAGTAAGACCGGGGAGATTATGAATGAGGGGTTTTTTTTCAGAGAAAAGGTATCTTTGTGCTCTGAGCTACATTTACTGACAGTATCACAAATAAGACTGAGACGAGGAAGTAACTGACTTTAGAAAAAGTTAATTTACTGGTACTGACATGGACTGTTAAAGCTGTTTAAAGCAGTTGAGCATGAAGTCAAAATTGGAACATGTTCAAAAGAAAACAGAGAAAGGAAAGAATGACAAGAAATCTGAAGTATTTCCTTTTGGGAAAATAAAGTGGTATCTGACAGGGGGTAAGTTTATAGTGACAACCTGTCAAACTGACCAAAAAGATGTGGATGCTGTTTGATTCCAAAGTAGATGGCATTAATAAAATATATAATCTTGCTGAGTTGAGTACACAGAGAAATACAGTAGCAGATCTCATTTGTATCCTCTACGTTTATCTGTCTCCTGGTACTATGACATGCAACAGCTTCTTAAACTTTTCTGTGTTACTGTATAAAATATTTATAGTTTTTTAATATTTAGGAAATGTGCATAATTCAAAAGCTAGAATTAATCATCAGTAATAATAGGAACTAGTAGATGACAACAGTCATGATAAAACTACAATTCTAAAGAGCTTTAAAATTTCCAGCAAGAACTTCTGAAGAAGAGAGTACAGTCTGTACCTAAAGAAAAGGGCATTGAGACATGGACATATTAAAATCAGGATTTGTTTCAACCAAAGCCTAACTTTGTCAATTATCATTATCCAAGTGGTGAGTTTTGTCCTCATGTTTTAGTTATCTGAAGAAGAGAATTAACTTTGGAGATACATGTACCTTACCAATGACTAAGCAGATACCAAGGATAAGGTACATAACATTAAATGAAATAAAGCTGATACTCTGTGTTTTTCCCTATTTACACTGGAAATCAGTGGAGTGACTGAAATGGGGCAGCTACCTTTCTTACGTGTTTTGACACAGAATACATCATGGACTATGCTTTTTATTTGCAATAATATCTGTGCATTGAAATCTTGATTGCTTCATAGAATGAGATCATTCTTGAACTGTCACAAACTTGAAATTATGTATATGAAATGACATAACTTTCTGACAATTCAGACTGTCTGCCTGTAAGTCAATGAAGAAATTTTCACAGACATCAGATTAACAAGTTACTGGATAATCTCATATGCTTTAAATAACTAAAGAGAGACCTGGAAGGGAGGTATGCAGCTGTGGCTGGATATATCAAGTATTGAAAGATAACAAAAGTTTTAGACTCAAACTAAATCTTTTTACAAGCTCCATAAATTGTGGGTTGTTGCTATTATTATTCATTTTGCTTTCCTCTATACTTTTTAATCTGTCCAAGAGAACTAGTGCTAAAATAAGATAAGAAAAGCTATTTTCACTGCTTCTTAAACCAGCTGGCACCAGAAGAAAAGTCTGTTCTCTCAAGTTTTCAAGACTCAATTTTTGTGGACCTCAGGGATTTAGACAGCTCAGATAGCTCAGCTTAGTCACAGAATCACAGAATATTCTGAGTTGGAAGGGACCCAAAAAGATCATTGAGTCCAACTCTTAAGTGAATGGCTCATGCAGGGATCAAAACCACAACCTTGGTGTTATGAATACTATGTTTGTATGTAAAATTAATTCAAAGTCCTTTTAAAGTCCACCTTTTAAAATTTTGCCTATTACAAACTTATATTTATATTTGTAAATCCATTTTCTATGTAAAAACAAGCGTTGCTTTTATTTTGTCTTAAAATTTTGTTAAAAGTTAAAAATATTACAAGTTTTCAAAAGAAAAATCACTATATATACCAGCTAGAAGCTAGATAACTTTAATAATAAAGGGAAAACTTTTAATAAAGAGTTTTTCATGTCCATCTTATAGACAGAGAAAAAAAATTTACTTATATGCAAAAGTAAGCACAAACTAAGGAGTGAAATATGACAAAAGAGCACAGAATGAACTTTCTCAAAACACATGCAGTTTACAAACAAAACCTCAACACAGCTGTTATCATCTTGTATTTTTTATTAGAATACATAGAAAACACAGTTCATATACCCTGGATTGATTTTTTTTTTAAAAGGAGTTTAGAAATTGCTTGAACATGTGTAGAAGTTAATGTCAGGAAACTCATTATCATACTGTTCTCTAAAATGTTAAAATTACTAAAAAATAGGTCATTCCAGCAGTTCTTTTTAAAGGTAGTTATACAATGATTAAACTTGTAAAAAGGCAGTCAGAAAGCCAGGAACTAGAATCTGACTAAACTCTCAATCTAAGTATCTTCTGGTAGATAATGAGACACGATGGTCTGCGGTGGCCAGGTTAAACCTTCTGGTCATATCTCACAGCTACCTGTAGAAAGAAAGCAATTAAAGACACTAGCAGTTGGCTAGGTTAAGCTAGATCTTAAAAAAAATACAAATTATTCTTGAAAATGAGAATGGAGGTAGACCCCTTTTTTTTTTAGATTCTGTTTCGACATCGGGAAATGTTGAGATCCAAAGTTGTTGACCCCCTTTTATCATGGAATATAAACATGAACTCATGGCATAAGTGAAGTTCAGAAGGTGAGTAATATATAAAAATGTTTTGCTTTGTTTTCTAAAGCCTAGATCCATATATTTTGATACAGAAGTGTTATTAAATATAAGATTTAATTTTAATAATAATTTCATTCTCACTTTTATTCCTGTTTGAAATATTCAGTGATAAACATTCATTCAAAAAATACTTAAACATTGATAATTGGGTGCAGTTGTATTTGGCTGCTTTTTTTATGAGAAGACCACGTTAATTAAAGAAATGCTGAAGAAGCTTTTGGTTTCTCATAACAAGTGACAAGCCTGAAAGCCTTCAGAGGTAATGTCTCTCTTTCATCCGTAAATCTGTAGTAAACACATCCATCTCTTAGTCCACAGATAAGATCATAGTTCTTAAGACCTTCTGTTCAACAATTTTTTTTTGGACTCAGTTTAAAAACTATGACAGAACATTAGTTCTTTTAGTATTTGCAGTGTTTATAGTATTTAAATTGGTCTTAAGGTTTCTGAAGGTGTGTGAAACCTCTGTAATTTTTTTCATAGCAGATTTTGTCATGAGTTGTATGTAGCTACCATAAACTTCAAATCAGTTTGTTAGGAAAGTAATCAACCTTTAGGAATATATTCCACAATACAGTGTGTATAAATAATTATTCTTGAGTCTTATCGAGAAATATTGTGTTGGTTTAGTGAGTCTAAAAAGCTTATGGATTGATTCGCATCATTAATTTTAAATGTTTTATTGAGATACCTAGGTTTCTCTTGGCTTCCTAGTTAGTAAAAATGGATAGGTACTCTGGGAGATGATGAAGCACAGATAAAATCTAAATCTCTTTCCAAATAAATTTATCTATCCCCATTGCTATCTTAAAGCTTGGTATTCTTCTTTCTAATGACACAGATATTTGTGGGGTCTTCTTATAAATTGGATGGCTTTAGATACCAATGGAATACAAAGATATTTATTGGTTAGTAAAATAAACAGCTATTTGGATGTTTTTTGAATGACTGAGAAATTAATTATCTGTGGGTCTCAAAACACTAGATAAAGCCAGAAGATAAAGAACACTTTTTCAAGGTTAATCACAAAGAAACAAGGACTATTCAATGACCAAGAAAATTTAACACTAATTTTCATTTTAAAAGACTACTATGAATTATCGGAAATGGCAAAGTATTCTATATTTACATGAAAAAATACGTCACCTTTCCAAAGACTTCTTAAAGCCAAAAATTTACCTTGAAAATGTACTAAGGTGTAACACAGTGTGATCATTCAGGGTAAAAGTCAAATTCTAGATGTCTGAGTTCTCATTTATGATTTTTCTTTACTCTGTTTTTTCATTCCTTTGTGAGCATCTGGCTGCCATCCTGACACAAAACACATGAAACTCGCAGCTGCTGGGTGGCTGTACCCAGGGCTCTGGACACAGAAACTCAGCCTGGTGTCTCTCATGTGCACAGTCACAGCAATCTATGCCTTTTCCTGCGACACATTTCCTCTGCTCATTTCTAGACATCCAGCCCATGCACTCATACAGTCATAGGCATCGTCGACACACAAAGAAAACACTTTACCAGCTCTACACGCATGTGCATAAGTATTAGAAGGGATATTTGCTGTGATTTTTCTGTCTGATTGATCAAACTAGTGCATGGCTTGACTGTAACTAGCACCAGGCTCTGTCCAAGATCTTGGGAAAGTTCATGGTGACTCTGAAAGTGAGCACAGTGCATGTTTTTCATTTCACCAGATATCTTCAAGGTAATGTCATAGGAGGCAGTAGGGGCAGATATGATTGGAATCTGCCATCAGACTGCCCTTTTTGATTTCCTTGCAACTCTGATTATCTCATTCCTTGCCCTTCTACTACACGTGGATTCCCAGTACATCTGAAATATGAGGCACATTTCTCTCCAAACTGGCTATTCCAGCCTGCACAACTTGCACAGCACATGAAATCTTCATTGCCTCTCCATGCTGCCTATAACTTGTGGTATCAATTCTGTTATGGCAGAGCACAGAAACAAGTGGTGCAGCCTACTGGTGTAGGCCAGTGCACTCCATAGCATTTTTTTGAGTCCAGGGAACTGATAAAAATAGGATTAGCTGAACTGTCTCAGTGGATTCACTAACATGGTTCCATTTATTCCACCGATTTCTTGCCCTGATAAATGAGAAGGGAACAGTGATAGAGCCCTTGCTAAACTGACAGAGAGATGGGGCATGTGGATGGTGAGAAGATCATTATATTGAGGGTAACTCAAATAAAGGTAAGAACAAGTACTCTAAAAAATCTGAAAATAACTTTCTGTGGGACACTGGCTCACACAGCACTGCAATGATGTTGAGACACCATTATTGAATTTAGCCTTTCATCTCTCATCTCTCTGGACTGTGAATTTTTAGTAATATTGGGAATAAAATTATTGATGCTTGATATTTAATACATCTGATTTTTTTTCCACAGCAGCAATTGTTCAAAGAACCTAAAAAAAATATTCCCTTTTCTCAAATGAACTTTGTGAGGATAAATTTATTAATATATATAAAAGCTCAGAATGTACAGAGTTGGGAGCCATAAAAATATCTTAGGAGAATCAGCATTTGTTTTATTCCCTGCTTTGATAGTGTAGTTGTAAAATCTATTGCTCTAATTCTAGGGTTGCTCACATGCTCATAAATCAGTCTACTTTCACAGCCATGTAGTTACTGGCACAATTGAAGGTTGGAATTAGGTGTTACCAGCTAAATAGTCAGCTACTATAAAGAGTTGTGGATCAATTCAACACTTCGGACACAACTAAAACATTGTAGATCATAAGAAACAAAAATTTGTCCTTTATCACCTTTTCTTTTAAATCACAGACAGTAAGCATTCCCATTGATACCCTCCCCTTTTCCATCCTTAATCTTGGTTTTATGGTATGGTGCACAGTTTTTGTCATGAACAGAAGTTGTGCCACCATACGCTTTTTCTTTCTATAGTGACATCATGGTTACATGGGTAACGAACAGATTCCTTTTGCATCACAAATATAAGATAACCTGAGATCCATCACTACAGTGACAAGTCTTGATTTAAAGTTATTTTAGTCAGTGGGAGTATTGCATTGATTTCAGATTAATTTTGCATCATAGCGTAACATGACAAATCTAAGAGCTCAGTCTGATTGAACACACTTTGAATAGCCAATAAAGTGTAGAGTAATATTTAGTAATACTTACTGTGTATGTGGTGACTGCAAGGAATGACAGTAGCTTTGATGGAATCTTGGAATTTATATGAACATGAAACAAAGATTATTACTGTCTGTAATCTCACCTTAGAATAGTACCTCTCTATTGATCATTTTCTTGTTGCTTAATGGAAGACTCAACATTTAGACAGGAAAAGTATACTCAAGTGATTTAAAATAAACACCTTATAATTTAAACTTGAATTTTCTTTTTTACAACAACATGGGTAGTGACTTGTAAAACATATAATTTGCACTGATTATGATCTTCATAGATATTGCATTCTCTGACACTATTTTTTTTTTCTGGTTAGACCATGTCTGTAAAGGGCACTTTGGTGGTATTTTAGAAAACAAAACAATAAATAAATCAGTAAACTAGGAACAAGTTGCCATTGAGAAATAATAATAGAACCAGAATGGTAGCAGTATTTCTGCCCAATTACAATAAGTATCTCATGCTGCAGTCTCTAGCTGTGGAAAAAATATAAGTATTTTTAGTTTGAGTTTTGTTCCTTTAGTTCTTTGACAATATAACATGAGCAAGATATTTCAGTATGCTACGCAGTGCAAATAATAATGATGTTAAATTCATTAAGGTGGAATGCCTTAAGTACAAGAAACTTTGAGTGTTCAGAATACTAAGGAAGCTAAAATTCATTACATTCACAATATTTTTTAAAATTATTATTTTCCTTTTGATGTCTGCCAGGATAAAGTGAAATATCAAGTTAATGATCTTCAAGATTGTCCTCCCACTAGAATTATTCTTGACACTTCAGAGCATTTCAATTCATGAAAAAATGTGCCTCCCTTTTCCCTGTCCCATGCCTTACTTCTTTCTCTACTACATGCCACTAGAACTTGAAGTAATAGATTTGAGTTCTTTCACACAAAGGAGGACATTGAATTCTCACCTCTGTGTAAATTGAAAATGAGAAGAGTGTGTAGTAATCACCAGACAACTTTACCAAAATAAAGGTCATATTTTATATATATTTTGAAAAAGTAGACTTTTCCAAGTCTCAAAAGAAACAATGAAACTGGTAATGGTTTCAGGTTTGTACACCTTCAAATATAAATGTTTTCTCTAAGCCCTTTTGCATATCCAATATAAGATTTTTTGGTCCCTATCTGTCTCCAGCCTTTCTGTATGGGCCAGTGTCTTATGACATCTTTCATGTTGTAGTTTCAATATACTGATTCATTCTGTATCTTGTTGTGTTACTTAATTCCTTCTGTTTTTACAGATCCTAGACACCCAAGAAATGTTCTGGATTTCAAATTGCCTGTCAGTTATAGCAACCTTGTCACATTTTGTTGTTCAAAACATTCATGTCCTGTGGTTTACTCTCTTTAGCTGATTTTTTAAAATACTTAACCTTCAAATAATTTTCAGTCCTTCAATACAGAATGACCAATGTTAATAAATCACTTGCTTATTATTTGAATGTTGCCTGTCCTAGACCTTCTGTATTTGTGGGCATCAATATTTTAAGTGACAACATTATAAAAAAAAATTCTATCCTCCACAGACAAAATTTGAAATTTGTTGTGCATTGCCATTTTAGTAATTCTGTAGCTGCTAACCTGGAAATACAATCAGTTCCACTGACTGGAGGGACAGTATAGATGACAATTCTGTGTGCAGACAACTAGGTACATAGATATCTGAACTTGAACTTGAATCCTACATCAATCACAAAATATAAATTATTCACTCATGCAGTTCTGTTTCTCATAGCCAGTATTTTTCAGAATTATTCTAAAACAAAACAATCAATAAAACCAGAGAACGAAAGTAACCTAACTGCAAAATTGAAACTAAAGAAATGTTGAAATCAGTACCTACCCAAGATAAATTAGGCTTCATTCTTTCCACACTGGCATCTTCTTTGGGATTAGCAATTTTGGAAGACTGTATGTCCAGTAATGGAAAATTCATAGAAAAATAGGCCATCTTTGTAGGAATAATCCATCATTCCTACAAGGGTTTATGTCCAAGGCAGTACACATCTTCACCAGTTAACAGAAGCAACAGGCAGATTAAAAAAAAATGCTGGTCTCTGGTCCCTATTGAAAGTATGGTCTTTCACAGGGACATTTTCAGTGAATTACAAGACAGAACAAACAGGTAGAAAAAAACTGAGAAAGAGATTTAATATAGGATAATATCATTAGAGAGATTACCTGATGTAATTAAGAGCTAAAGAAAGACAAAAATACTTTAGGAAGTGAGAAAAATCATGGGCTTAAAATAATAAATACTTGAAAGAGGGAATATTTGTGTGGGGAAGGTTTGTATAAAAGCTGTCAGTTTCTACAAAAGTTGTTCAATTATACTTTTGAAAGATAAATCATGAAAACAAATGTATTCAGCTATATTAACAGAAATGTACAAAGTCAACACTCTAGTACTTGATTATCTTTACTTGACTAATCTGCCCACAGAAAAACAAAAAGAAGATGAAATCCACAATATAAAATCTTCTCAGTTGAGGTAGATGGGTCATTTAGAAACTGACTCATCCCAGAAATTTTTGACTTTATTACTAAATCTAGAACTGAGAGAAGCATGCTGTTCAAACAAGAAAAGCAGTGATTGTTTAATGATGTTTTGAATTCATAAAGGGCAAAAAAGCCTTTTAAAGTGGATTTGAAGAACCGGATAGAATGAATGCATTTGGGAAAGACAGTCAGTCCTAAGAAATCTGTGGCTGTTCCATGTCTTTTTCTCACTGTTGGTTCCATTCAAAAAGGAGTGAGCCTTCAGGCATCCAAACGCTTTGCAGTAATTATTCCCGAATGTTTGGTATTTATGAAAAATGCAATTTACTCTAGGGGATGCTTCACTAGCTTCACTACAAAGGCAGCTCACAACAGTACATTCAAACACTGCTATAATTATCAGCCTATCACCAATTCTTGTTTTTCACAGACAAGTCTTTTCTTAAAAAAGCTTGCTCAAGGCTGAAATTTAATATCAGGACCGAACTGGGAAATTTTCCCCTCATTGAAGAAAGCTGATCTCGTTTGAAAATTCAAGGATAAGCTCAGAGCTGCCTCTTTGAAGATGAACACTAGATCCAGCCCACACTATCTTTTAATGTTACCACTGCAATATACCAACTCTGATAAATGCCCAATAGTTAAGAGGCAAAGCACTTGTGTAGCTGCTTCAGAAAATACCACAGAAAATGGGTTTCATAATTAATAATACAAGCTTAGACAGTAGGCAGCCTTCTCATGGAAAGCCTAAAGCCTGCTCAAGTATTGCATAAGCTGCTGTTGTTACAAAGTGATGGAGGGAAGGAGAAAGACACATGTCTGCAAGCAGCAAATTAGCTTTGGCTAATAAGCCAAAATATAGCTTTGTTAGCTTTGGCAAGGGTCTGCACAACTTTTGTAGGGTATTATTCCTTGATTTGCATGGAGGAGCTCAGTGGAAATAACTCAATATCACTCAGATCTATAGGGAGTCAGCACTGTAACACTGTAGTTACATCACAGAATCACAAACATTTTGTTTGAGTTTTTACTTACAGAAACAAATTTTTATCTGAAGATTCACGTAAGAAATTTGCTAAGCTATTCCTGCTTATAAACTGTAAGTCTTCTTTTACTCAACAGAGAATAAAGCAAGCTGATAAAATTTTCTTCTTGTATGATGTAATTAACATTGAGCACTAGTGACTTCGAAGATTTTTTCCTTTCTTTTGTAACACCAGGGAAATAAAATATTGATTTGAGGGGAGGGGTGGCTGTTAAGCATTGAAATTATTTCACACAGTAATTCAGTTTAACAGATGGAAGAAGTTTGGTCCCACATGTCAGAATCTAAAACCTTAGGAGTAAAGGAAAAATGTTCTTTAGTAGGAATATTTTGTTAATTCAAAGGAACTTATTTCACAGAGGTCTAGTTGTGTACTCCTTGTGTTTGTCTTGTGTGGTTTACCACCTTTGCGTTCAATGTCCTAGAACTTTAAAGATCAAATATAACTGGTAGTCTTTAGATAAAAGAATTATCTTTTGATGAGGATTCTATCAGATCATCTAGATTGTAATTGAGAAGACTGAGAAGGGATCTTACCACTGGAAGGGAGGGAGTGAAGAGGATGGAGCCAGCCTCTTCTCGGTGGTGACAGGCAATAGGGCAAGAGGCTACAGGCAAAAACTGTGCCCGCCAAAGGCCACTCCTCCCTCAATAAGCTTCCTGACTGGAACTTGGAACTGTTAAGCTGCCTAAGGGAACTTGAGATAAGGTTAAGGTGACATTGCTGTCCAGTTATCTCAGGTCTAGGGAGAAGTAAACAAGGCTGAGACAGAAGACTATATCCACAAGAAAGTCAAATCCAGCAGCTGTCCTGAAAATCAGCTCTGGTGGTGTTCAGGGTCAGGGAAGCCACAGCCCACAGGCTCATCTGCTGAGGCCAGTTTTGGACACACTTCACGCACTGAGTGGGGAGGAGGAGAGTTTTGGGGGTGTGGTGTAACCTCTGGTCAGAGGGAGTGATCATCCATCCTCCCTCACACAAACTGGCTCAATTGCAAGCTCCCCATCCCAGGAAGGCCTCATCCACAGGACACTGACATGAGGAGCAGCTATGGAGATTTCATCATCCATCGAAGAGCCCCAAAGTGTTCCCCAGACTCATTGCTGAGGCCTTGCAGCAGAGCAGTGCATGTGATGCAAAGTGATGCAACAGATCCAGAGTCTGCTGCAAGAGGTGGTGTCAAACTACCTCTCCCCGAGAAGTTTGAGCATTCCCAGCTGGCCCAAACATATAATAATCCACTGAACTCTATGTTTTGGGGGACCGTCACCACCAAGAAGACCAGGGGAAAAGGATCAGCGAGATGCCATTGGGATCCACAGAGTGGTGGTATTTTCTACTTAATCTGTCTTGCCATCACTCTATTTCTCTCCCGCCCTTCCATTTTCTATTTCTTTCTACCTCTCTACCTCACATTTACTATTAAATAAAATCCATGCTCTTGACTTTGGAATATGGTCTCATTTGCATCTTAATTCAGGCAGACCCATCTCTCTTATAATTTTCATAACCAGATCATAACAACATCTCATCACATACATCAGATCAGAGGCAATAACAATGCAAAAAATGAAGGTTCAAAAGGTGTTAAGCTCCAAATCAGTTTAAATTGAGCATGAGGCATAGAGAATAAACCTGGCTAACAGTATGACACCTAATTTTAGCGCCAGGGTTTTTGAGTTTTCAGTCCATTTCTAAGGCATTAATATATGCTTCACTCATAGATATATATCTAGGCCTAAAACTTAAGCAAATAAAAACCTCTTTTTTCCTTGAATAGAAAGTCTTAGAGAAATGTGATTTTTTTACAGACTCCACAGTCTGCATCAACTTTGCTTTTAACCTGCTTTCTAGAGTGGGACTCCTTCCTCGTGACTGCTGTTAGAGATGCAAAAGACTGTTCTGCCGTGTCAATAAGGTGAGTTAAGGACAGATTGTGGACATATTCTTTTGGCTGTAATTCTGGTTTTTTGCTTTCTTTAGATTTCATTCAAACTCCTTGGGGACTATTTTCTAGGCAGCCATTAACAGAATTATAAACAGGCAGTATGCATTAGTTTTAATGGACATGGTCTACTTTTACACACACCTTTTAAACCTCTTGTTCGCAATCACCTGTTAGAAGCTGTTATGAATGGAAAATGTGGGTTTAAATTAATCCCTGCCTTTTGCCCAGGCCTCTGGCAGCAGGCAGTAGCAGTATTGAGGTGTCCAGCACCCCAAAACTGAGTCTCATTTGCAAGTTCTTTAATAATGACTGATTTGGTCTATTACAAAATGAATTATTTATTAATAGACACAAAACTAACAGACATAAGACTTAAAACAGACTATTACTACACAGGGATAAGACAAAAACGGAATACTAGTATTATGCTCGCAGAGTTAAAGGTATCATTAAATTTACAGCTAGCTAAGAAATAGTTTAACTTAGAATCCAATGTTTCTTACTAGCAATTCTTGAAAGGGCAGACATCTAATTCCTTTCTCTCGATCTCTGGAAAAGTGACCAAAAAATTTGCATCCAGACTTCAAGAAGAAATCTTCTCACACGTTCCCAAGGAGTGTGTTACAGACTTCTGCCTCTGTAATAAATCGTAGTAGTTTTATAGTGTAAAAACAGGCCTTTTGGTCACCTGTTTTTTATCTCATCCCACATCTGTTAAGCTGGCAGACATTTTGGTGCCAGAAGATGCTACCCTCTGGGCCTTGCCCACCTGGGTTATCTCTCCTATCTGCACCAGCTACCTGTGGTGGGGAGAGGTGTGATATGCCCTGCCACAGAAGCTCAAAAGTAAAACAGTTGTATGGCTTTTCTCCTGCTAAGCTGACAAAAAATTCCCAAGCATGCACAACTTATACAACTGTACTGATATAAGTTTTACTATTTATATAGAGTAACACAAGTAAAATCTGCCAAAGTACAGCCCTAAAGTATTTTTTTCTTATTTATTGTTATTTGACTAAAGACTCCTCAGTTACTGTACTGGAACTGGAAAAGATGGAGTGAATTTTCTTTGTTGCCGCAGTCTCTTTAATTTTTGATTAAACCAGTGTTGATAATACACCAGCATTTTGGCTATGGCTAACAGCGCAACACCAAATTGAGATTTTCTTTTTTCCCACTCTGACCCTGTACTGAGTAGGTTGGGGTGCATGTAAAGGTGGGAGGAGACACAGACAGGACAGGTGACCCAACTAGCCAAAGGGATATTATATACCACATCATGTCACCTTCAGCAATAAAAACTGGAGGAAAGGAGGAGGAATGGGAGATATTCACAGTGATGCTGTTTGTCTACCCAAGTTATCGTGTCTACCTAGTTATCGTGTGCTGAGGCCCTGCTTTGCAGGCGATGGTTGAAAAATGATTATGGGTGGTAAGTACCGAATGAGTTCCTGACTTTACTTTGCTTGTGCATGCAGTTTTGCTTCACATTTTCAACTGTCTTTATCTTGACCTATGATTTTTTCATTTTTGCTCTTCTGATTCTTCTGCTCTTCTTTTTGCTCTTCATTCTTGCTCTTCTGACTCATCCTGCTAGAGGGGAGTGACAGAGTAACTAGGTCAGCTTAGTTGCTGGCTGGAGTCACACTGCCAAGGTTACCTTGTACAATCTGCATAATTTTTATTAGCCACAGAAGACGGGCGTTGAAGCACACTGTTTTAGTGATATACCTGACAACAAGTATAGTGATCAGAAGATACAGTTCTTTCATTGTATCAAGACCTTATACAAACAGTTTCCTAGCTCTGACCTGGCTTTTATTTCAAAAATATTGTATTACAGCAGCTCATTAAGTTTTACAAATCAATAGTCATGTAACCAAAAAACGTATTTAGTCATACGGTCAGTATTGCTTATCATGTAAATTAGTAGTCAACAAATTTAGTGCTGTCATCTTTAAAAATTCATTTAGTATTTTGCAAAAAAAGAATTCCATAGTTGTGGTATTAACAAGTGATAGCTAGTTGAACAGATGTTTTGTAGGTGTCTGAAAACTTCAAATACTTCAGTCATAAATTGTGTTTAAATGAGCATTGCCTTCAGGCTCTCTCCAACTAAAATATGATACTTACACATGATATTCACAACAGTAGTAGACTTAGATGTGGGCAAGAAATTATTTTCTATTCTTAAAAAGATTTGCTGTTCCTAATTTGGTAGTTTGAAGGTGTCAAAACAGCACATTTCAACATTCTGATATTTTGTCTTTCAAAATAGCTGAAGTTGGTCTTTTCCTTTCCACCCTTTTGTTCCTTGCCTCCAAACTCATTGTAAATTTTATTCTTATCAAAACAAAGTTGTTTCAAAAATGTGTGATATGTTCTATGCAACTTTTTTCTTAGTCCATTCTTCAACTTCAGGGCTGAGTACTTAGCAACTCTCAAGATTAATACAGTATGTGCTCTTATTTACAAACCTACCATATGATTGGTCCCTTTAGCTGAGGCTCATTCATCCAAAGCTGTCCTTTGGATGTAGCTACTAACTTTTTGTCCACTCAATTAACTAAGTGTTTATGTATTTCCCTCTGCATCTATAATTATCCGAACAGCAGTATGATCTAGCAGTTTAGACCAGTGTCACAAGAGCCTTAGAAACTCACAAAATGAGTGGTTTTATTTTGTTGTTGTGAATCTAATTATAGGCAGGATCATTGTCCTGAAGCCACTGTTGTATTTTGTATTAGTGCCATACAAAATGTTCTGCTTATTCCCAAAATGACAAAGCAGATAGATATCTCACAGGGTCAAATAATATCAGCTCTCTACAGCTTCTGCGAACTCCAAACATTCATAACATGTCCCTGCGATGTCAATTTATAAATGAAATATCAGTTTTTTTTGTTCTTTCCACAGGAGATGTTTGATAAGGCATTTTAAAATAGTAAGGCACAGGACCGATGGTAGATGCTAAAGATCATGCCAGCTAGCTCTAGACATTCTGCTATATGCCCACATTTGAGATAGACACTTGAGGCTTCTTTTATTCAGTGTAGAGAATTAGGTAAACTGAAGAGCAATTCTCATCAGGAAGAAAGAGATAACAACCTGAAAGCTGTTATTTTTCTCAGTTGACCACACAAGGAACTGGGCTGAGCAGCTCAGATGCATACATTATTAACATCTACAGCTGGTCAGAGGTAACTCAAATTCAGTAAATTTTGCATCATCTGAGAAGTGGCTATCCATGCTGTAGCTAAATCATGCCAGAGGTGCAAAAGTTTCCCAGCTGATCTAAGCAGGCCAGTACAAATGCTGCACAGATTGCTGCCCAAGTGTAGAGCCATGTGAGTGCAATGGCATCTATCCTTGGCTCAGAGGATTTTAACTGTTTCCATGCTGTGCTGAGCCCTTGCCAGTGACCAAGAGCTGTTCCAGCTGTCTTCACACCATGCACTCTGTCATATCTGAAGGGCACATTGGTTTAGATGCTGGACACAGCTTCGGACCTGAAGTGGCTCCATGCATTTGGATGGCATCACATCATTCATAAAGAAAAAGGGACTGTTCATGAGGCTGATCCTGACCAAGGTAGCTCAGTGTGGAAACCATAGCATTAATTCTGTTTTCAAAACTCTGTGAGGCTCCAATTAGCATTGGTAACAGAGGGCTGCCTGTATTGTAATGGCATGAGTGGAAGGAATGAGCTCATGCTGAACTCAGTGCTGTTGGGACTCCACTGGATCTGGCACATGTGCTGGTTCAGGTGTCTTCATTCCACTGCAGGCTATGATGTAAACACACTCAGTGGGTATATAGATGCTAGTAATTCACAAAGCAGTGTGGCAAATGGCTCTCCAAAATCTAGGTGAAAAGCACATAAAATACATTATTTAATTCTTCCTTGAATTTCATGTTCTATGAGTTATATTTCTTGTTTGCAGATTGTGTGAAATAATTTTTATAGGTTAGTTAATCAAAGCAGTATACATGTATCTGCATATCATCAGGTTTTTACCAGCCTCTACGCCTAATATAATTTAAACTGTCCCTTTAATATATCTTTCTGCTTTTTCCTCACTTTATAGCTGATATGCTTGGAATGATTAAAAGATGTGGATTTTTGCATTCATCTATCTTTCATTTTATTTTCGTTTCTCTCAGTCAAAAAAAAAGGTATTTATTTATCAGAAAAAAATAGCAAATACTCCTAGGAGTGATAAAGTGTTAATTAATACTTATCATTAATTATAATAATTTATAATACATTATAATTTTAGTAAGTTATCCACTCAAGGAATTGGGATTAAGTACTACTCAAAATTCAGAAAGAAAACTCCAAAATTTCTGTGGATAGGTCGAGGTTTTTCTGATTTTTTATTTTCCTTTCTTGCTAATTTGTTTGTAAGTTGAATTATACCTGAAAGGTGTCTTGGTTTGAGACAAACTAGGAGGAAACACCCTGAGATTAACGTATCCTCTAAATGGAAGGCAGGTTTCAGCAGCCCCTCCTTCACAGCTCTGAAATGATTTTCTTGGAGGAAAGTGAAAAAACACTGTTTATTTAACAAGCAAGGTGCACGCAGGGACAAGAGGGGAAAAAAAATGAATAATGTTAGATAATAAAACCTCTCGCTGTGGAGAAAACCTGGAAGATTCAGAATCCTTTCTGTAGGTGTGGCTCTGCTCTCTCTGGAGCTGGGGTGTGGCGTGAGCCCCTCCAGACCACAGTGTGGAGCCTCCTGATGATGGTGTTCCAGACCGGAGCAAAGCTGAATGGTTCCAGGAGAAGAAGACGAAGAAGAAAACAAAGAAGAAGAAGACGAAGAAGAAGAAGACGAAGAAGACGAAGAAGAAGACGACGAAGACAAAGGAGACAATGAAGGAGAAGGAGGAGGAGGAGGAGGAGGAGGAGGATATGAAGAAGATGAAGATGAAGATGAAGATGAAGATGAAGATGAAGATGAAGATGAAGATGAAGATGAGAAGAAGAAGAAGCCACAGTCCCAAGAAAACTTCGTGTCTCAGCTAATGAACAAGAATCTAGCTAAAAAATCAAAAGAATGCAACTCTTTTCCCTGTTGCAGAGCCGAGAGCTGGGGAGAGATTGAGCGAGTTATTTGTGTTTTTGAACACAGCGACAAAGGAATTCTGCTTTCCCCTACTCTCTCTTGGATCTGGCTTAAAGCTACGGGACCCATTTCTGGGCAATAAGCAGACGATAAGGAAATACAGTATTATCATAAAATCACTCCAAGACAACAGGTTACATGTAAATATAAGCAGGACACTGATTTATTCTTTAAGATCCTACCAAAGATACTACCTTTAAAATACTATCAAAGTAGACATAAAAATAAATAAAATCAATGAGTCCTTCCAAATAAGAAAAACAAATAAAGGAATTCTTTTCAGATTGCCTAAATATGGTCATAGAATAGGAAAGCAAACTAAGAAAGTTATTACATGTTATGCCAGCCTAAACTCAACACTTATTTATCTAACTTCTAACATAATACCAGAAACATCTAAATAATATATTAAATTATACAGGAAAATAAATGGTTACTCTAAAAATGCACAATCTTGCAGATGGCAAGCAAACAGGAACGAGTTTAGAAAAAACACCCACAAATGGAAATTAGTACAAAAAATTTTCTAAAAATTAGAATATTTTTGAAATAAATGGTACATTATGACTGAATTTTATGCATTAAAACCAGAAATCCAAATGAAGATATAATTAATAGTTATATTTTTCAATTTCTTTAGTAGTACACACATCTTATTAATACTATCTACAGATGAGAGTAAGCACAGAGTAAGGCATCATGTCTCAGGGGTCTCCATCCCAGGCTGATGGATGCTGTTGCTGTTTTCCAGTTTGCACATTCAGGGCACTGCCTTTAAAAGCACTCAGATACAACACATAAAATGGGACTCTCAGAAGATATAGGTACAGATGGCCAAACCTTGTTATTTCTCTCTGATTGAGAATGAAGTTCACTACTGAAATCATGCATGCCCTCAGTCTCCACATTCACAAGCGCACCCATATCCTTAGGTCTCTTGAACATTCACCTAACATCCCCATCTGGATGCCCCTTTCCCCTCCAAATGAGTCTCCTCCTGCTCATTGGCTTGTCCAGCTTGATGTTTACTATCAAACAGTTGCATGAAATCACTCACCTGCTTCACAATCTCCCCCACTCCTACAGATCCCTTAAATATTTACATGGATTTGCTCAGCCTGGCTGACATCCATAATCAGACCTTCATCACTGATTTCACATATGGAGTTTTCTCCTATTCACCACATAGTCTGACTTGAAGTTTGTTACTGAATTTAGCATATATAAACCTGCACACAGGATTAAATTACCCAGGGAAACAGTTCTATCACCTTCTCCAGTCTGTATATCAATGTGTTTAATTTATCACATTCCTTGTTCCTTTTTATATTTTCTATAGTAAGTAGTCCTTAGCCTGGTAACTAAATGAATCAGATTGGGCCACATTCCACATATTCTTAGTGAGCTAACATTTCCAAAATGCTTATTCTGCAATGCTAAGCCTGTCAGTCCTCTATACATGGCCACAGCTTAGCAGCAATACCATTTCCTTGCTCATACTCCTCTGATTTAGAATGTTCCCAATGTCTGAAGTGCAATTATGGTATCCAACAGACACGCTAAAATTTACAGTCACTCTTTAAGCCCTAAATAGATATTCTCCTTCTGAGGAAGTAAATCCTTAGGACTCTCCCCTCCACTTCGTAACAGATGTGTAAGGCTACACCTCAGAAGAAAAAACAAAGATATATTTGAAGAGCTCACACATTGGTCAATGTGCAATGATGCACATTGATGACTGCAAAAACAGACTGAGCAAACAACATGTTGCAGCCTCACCTTCAAATGACAGACCTTTTAGGGTGCTTAGACATTTTTTTTTCATAATCCCACTGAGCAAACACCGTTCTGAATGATAGTCTGTAGTGTGCATCTATATACATTTCTAGATAAGTCTTCTCCTTATGGTATTGTCACCTGGAGCTGGAGTACCATGCATGATCTCCAAAATTCTTTCTCCAAACATCTTGGTAGTGAGAATTAGAAAATCAGTCCATTTCTTTGGACTTCTTCCCACTTTTTGTTTGAAATGAAAATATAACTTCTTTCAAGCAGATTCCACTACCTTTTTGCAAATAGTTTTTTTCACATTAGTACTTCAGTCTCAGCTAGGGCTGTTGAACATGCTACAAGTAATAGCACTTAGATCATTTTATTAACTATTTTCTCTTTTCTCAGAAAACTCTCACCTAGAAATTCTGACACTTTGTAATACAGTGCTACTTTGGTTTAGAAAGCTTATGAGAAAACCACCATCATTCTGCAGATTAGAGTAGTATGCTAATCAGCCCAACAGACTGGAGTTGAGTACTGGTTCGTGTGTATCTTGTACCCACAGGTTGCTTCCTGCCACATATTTTAAGCTCAGACTTGCAGTCAGAGACCTCCCTTGGATACCCAATGAAAAAATCCTCTTTTTTGATAGGACTTTATTCCATTTTACAACAATCTAGGCTAGACAGGCTGATCTAGAAAAGGAACCACTGACATACATATCTAATACTGGATTAAATATTGTTAAACCTGTTGTAATCCGAAATACTGTTTTGAAGTCTATGCACAGATATATGAAAGTATCAATATGTTATCTCAGATACTAGAAACAATCCATCTATGGTGCTGTAAAGAATCTTTATATAACCTCTATGTTGCTGCTGTACTGCTACTACTGCACTGTTTTAGATAAAATGGAAAAAAAGAATAAGACCACTTTAAAAAAAAAAAAAAAGTCCCTCCATACTTGAAGTCAAACCTGATTCAAGGAATTTATATAAAGTCCAAAAATTATTTACATAGCTGATTTTCCAACATATTTTTCCCTCTTTTCATGCATTTCTGCAAATTTGGGCTCTGCTAAGACAAGGAATGGAAATTTTGAAATATCAAAACAAAATCTGTTCGCACAAGATTTCCAGCGGGGTTTGACAGTTAACAAATGAACCTCAATATAGAAACTTTTAAAGTTTTTCATCCTTATTGATGATGTTATAGTGACTCTGTTGTTTCTGGTGTTGTGTCTCCTCTTTCTAAATTCCATTTCCTTTTATTTTTTTTTCCTTTGGGACATTTAATGGAAGCTACTGTTTGCTCTTCTGACTCATCCTCAGTCTTCTAGTTCTGAGAACTGAAAAGTGTCATTATATTCAGATTCAAAAAGTGAAAAAAGTATTCTTTGAAACACTGTAATTATACAGTCTGTCAGTGTCCTTTTTCAGACTCATCTTCAGCATTAGCATTATACACAGTTCTGCCTGTTGTATATTAGCTGAAATTTTACTGCTTAACTTTCTACTTTTGCAATTCTTTGTTATTTAATAGCTGAATAGAAATGCTAATACAGATATGACTGGACAGGTCAATATTCAGAACATTCATAACACCTCTGCATCTCTTTTTTAACTGCAGTGAAATGGTCTAGTAGAAATTCAACATATTGCATAAAATTCAAATGAGAAGAATTGTCTCACTTCACGTAAAAGTTAAAAAAGTGCTTAATTTTTTTTCTTTCTAGACTGAGAAACAGCCATCAATTTAGAGTAATTTATGATGAGACAGCTCCAAAGCACTATATCCTGTACCTCAAGTAGAGAATGCTTGCCTCTTCTATGCGTGCCCTGATCCAAATCTACTTTGCTTAAGTAAGAGAACTTATCCTGAGGTTTTCTTCTCCCACATAAACATCACAATCTCTGTCACATAGAGTTATTTTTGTACTCTGTTCCTATAAATATTTAATTAGTTACACAAAGTGAAACTCTTCCAGCAAGGATGATAAATTCACACATGCAGTAGCTTTTGTATATGCCACAAAAGAAAGATTCTGAGCCCATTTTTTCTGTAATTCTAGTAAAAACTGTGACACTTTACCTACTTAATTATTAAGGGAAGATCTATGCCTTGTCTGGCAGCTAAGACGTCTGCACTGGTGATGGTTTCCTTGAAGTTTGCATTTTACTGCTTAAAAGTCATAACCTAACATTTGATATTTTATCAGGAAGTACCATTAATGTTTAATGTTTAGTTACCATTACCTGACCATTCTTTGCCCTGATGTGGTCTCACCCGGCTGCCTGGAATATGATTAAGCAGGCCATATGACTATGCGGGGTCTCCCTAAATAGTGTACAAACATATGATTAAGCTGTTTCTTTACTTTTGTCTGGTTTGGATCTACAGAACTTGGTATAAATGTAGGAATTGGTGAGAAAAAAACCTTAGGACACTACCATCTGACACTGAAAGTCTGACTTAAAGTCACTTGAAGGACATTCAGTCATCTGTTACAGTCCAACTGCTTCTCTTAATAGCCAGACCACTCTTGGAAAACAGACTTGCATCATATTTTCTCTTCTTCATGTGGTGTGTTTAAAACCTTCATGCACAAGGATCAGCCACACACTTCTAACCTGAATGACTTTCTTCTTGTAAGCAGAAAGGAGTAGAGGGGATTCTTCAGTCTTGTGGTTTTTTCCTTTCATTCTGAAGATACATATAGCAACTTTAAAGGATGGAATTAAATACATAAATTGTAACTATAAAAAGTTGCATAAGCTACTTCTCTGAATCTTACAGTGTGAATGTAGGTTAAACCTCTCTAAAACTTGTCCTTTTAATGTGAAATATTTGCTTATCTCATTCACTTCTATGGTATGAAATCCCCCTATTTAGATCATATGCATAATGCAGTGGTCTTTGCTGAATTAATATGCCTACCATGGGTTTGTGTATATCCAAGATGAAGGGTTCTAAGCTAGCCAACACCCCATGCCTAGAAACATTTTTTATAACACCATCCACCTTGCAGTGACCATGATAGATTTCTTAATACTTTAATACATATAAGGAGATTAATGGAGTATTTTGATGTAGTAGATGAACATCTACCAGAAAGAGGATACATAGTGAAAGGATAAATGTGATTCTTCCCCTGGTATATTTTTTTTCACTAATTGTGTGCATTTCCTGTAGTGTTTGGAGTGGCTTTAATTTTTTTTTTTTTTTTTAATTCCAGCTACACATAAATAGTCATGTCCACTGTGACACCTTGAAATGTATAACAGATATTTGAACCGAACATCTCTCCTGAACTATGCTGGAAACTAACCAGACCATTTATTCTTTTAGATATGAAACAAAAGATAACAGCTGCAGGTTTTTGGGCAGTTTTCTTTTTTTTTTTTTTCCAGTCTTTTCTGCTACTCAAATTAAAATAAAATTCTGACTGCCACAGTAGACCACAATTCATAACAGTAAAGCTGAAAACAAAGATTGTGTTCATTTCACAACCTGCTTTCATGTGTCTAATTATTACAAATTTTAAGTTTGAGTTACTTCTAGCATTGAGTAAGCAAGATAAAATATTTAGTGCTGCTAGATGCTGAGCTTCACCTTTTTGTGCCTTCTGTAATTAAAGATATTAGATTTATTTTTACTTATGTCCAGTTGCATCAGTATTGAAATATGTCTTCACTAAAAAGCAAATATGTCTACTACATTGACTTCTCTACACCAGGAGAAGTAGTTGCATGGAAGTCTTTGAGGAACGAAGGAATAATGAAAAGCTATAAACTGTTCCTTGTGACATAGAGCTTTTTCCCAAATTAGGGAGTCTAGTGTCCCACTGGTACATTCTTAATTCAGATGTACATATACTCAGATCACTTACAGAAAACAGGTACATTAAGGTAGCTATAAAACATCTGCCACTGTAATTGAGATTCAAACCAGAACTTTTACTACAGCTGCAATAGCACAAAAAACATGGCTACGTCATATCTACTGTCAGGCATCTACACTAGGATGTTTATAGTCCACATTTGAGGAAAAATACCATTCATAAACATAATAATCTTGAGAAAAAGGTATTTGAGCTTGGCATAAGAAAAGAAAACCAGCTAAACCAACAAAAGCAAAACCTGGCATGCTTTCCCTGTATTTTTCTAAGATTATATACAGTTCTATGACTAAAATTTTTTTTCTGGTAACAACAGCCTGTGTACCATATGCCTACCTTCAGCAACAGTTGCTATTAATATTAGTTATTAAAATCACGCAATTTGGATCTTAGTCCACACACACTGCACTGAAAATTTACTCCATATATATCCATCCAAATTTTTACAGCTCTGAAAAGACTTTTTAACTGTTACTAATGGGTTTTCAATAATATTTAAATCCTTTCCTTCACAACAAAAGCATAGGCTGTCCCCAAGGCTGCAAAAATCCAAATGGATTGGAAAATTGAATAGATTAAAATTCACTGTATCTCTGGCTCTCAACTTTCTCTGTCCAGTTATATTTTCTCAGTTTTGAAATGAGGGCAATCTGAAATATTCAGACAAGGTATTGGAATCTGCCATCCAAGAGGAAAAAAAAGAAAAAAAAAAGAAAAAAAGAAGAAATAAAACATCTCCTGTCAAGGTTTTCTGCTTTATGACTGAAGGTTTGAGTGTCACCTTTTCCAAAACTGACATTTCCTCTATTGAAAGAAGAATTTCTATGGTGCTGAAATAGACAAAGCAATAAATGGCCTTTGTGGAACTGAGACATTTAATCGACTGCAAAGGTTCTTTGCTGCAAGTATTCTTCTGCATTATTACTATCAGGACGACAGTTTCACACATCAGCATCTTACAGAAGATGCAATTTTTCTTTGTTTTGTGAAGGTTTGGAAGGAATATGGTGTGTGTCCGTCACTCTCTTCCCAATACTTTGAAATGACAGTGACATCAGGAATGTGTCTCACCCTGGATAAATGGGAGGCCACACAGTCCATAAACCAGTAAGAGTAAATTTCTGCTATCGGGAGGACTAGTCATCCTCTAGAAATGTTATTCCCAGTGAAATGGACACTGGAATAGAAAAGGAAAAATATACACTGGTTGTTCAATGTTCCTTTTACTCTGCAGCAAAACAAGCCACAGGTATGTCTTTCCAAAATGCTTGTTTTAATTTCTAAATACCTTGTAGTAGGAGTTCCCAATCAGTATGTTTGCAACACATTTACTGTAGACACTCCTAAACTAAACATGATGGAAGTAGAATAAAAACGTAAAACCTCTACACTGTACACTATCTTCAACATTCTGAGAGTTCTGTCTGTTTTATTCAAGTCTTTCCTTAAATTAGCCAAATTTTCAGGGCATCTAGCCTTTGGTAATTATCAGGAAAGGAAGTCCTAAGACAAAGAACCTACAGTGTGAGCAAATCCCTTAAAATTAGATTGAGCTAAAGCATCTCTCTGCAGCATTATTCTTTTGAACTGAAAATTGCTTTTATGACTCATTCTGCTCAAGGCAAATATGAAACATTGCAGAAATGTCTCACCCTAGACTTTTAACCAGTAAGTGTCAGTCAAAAGCCCATTTGAGACACTCTCAAGTTGATGGATGAACAGGTTACAGCAGAAGTAGAGAAGACAGTAGAACTGTCAGACTGATAGAATCAGGAATAGAAGTTACAATTGAGTAATGAATTGCCTATGATCAACATCTACAGGTCAGTATCACTCCTGACCCTCAGTGGAGATGTAGCCCTGAGAGTTACCTGAGGATAAGAGGGTAGACCAGTAAGGGTGACACAGTTGTACACATAACTCATATGTGCTATAGAGTGCCTGATCAGGAGGAGGAAGCGGGTGAGACATTCTATAGGCAGCTCTAAGCAGCCTCAAAGCCAGGGGCACTGGCTCTCGTGGGTGAAGTTAACTATCCTGACATCTACTAGAGAAGCAGCAGAGAAAAGCACAACGAATTCAGGAGGTTCCTGGGAAGCATCAATGACAACTTCATGTCAGAGGAAGGAGGATCCCACAATGAATGGTGGGCTGCCTGACTTTATACTAACAAAATAGAAAGGACTTGTTGGAAATGTGAAGGCTGGGGGCAGCTGTAGCAGGGTCATGGCAGCCTTGTCTGTAGAACCCATGAGATTGTGGAGTTCAGTTCTGGTAAGAAGGAAGCAGGCAACAAGTAAGGTTGCAATTGTGTATAGTGGTTTGATCCAGGCTGGACGTCAGGTACCCACAAAAGCCACTCTCTCACTTCCTTCACAACTGCACAAGGGGAGAAAATATAATGAAAGACTCATGAGTTAAGGGAAGGGAAAGATCGCTTGTTTCTGTCACGGACAAAACAGACATGACTTGGGGAAATTAATCAAATTTGTTATGAATCAACATTGGAGCAGGATAATGAGAAGTAAAAAAAATAAATCTTAAAAACACCTTCTGTCCACCCCTCCATCCTTCCTTGGCTCTACCTTCTCTCCTGCCAGGGGTGTGGGAAGACATGGTCAGTTCATCACAGCAGATGATGTTGCTCCTGTCACTGCTTTCTCCTCAAGGAGAGGAGTCCTTCCCCGCCCCAGTGTGGGGTCCCTCCCATGGGAGAAAGTCCTTCATGAACTTCTCCAACATGAGCCCTTCCTACAGGCTACAGTCTTGCATTAACTTCTCCAGTGTGACTCCCTTCCATGGGGTGCAGTCCTTCAGGAACAGCATGCTCCTTGGTACGAGAGAGACATGGAGCTCCTGGAGAAGATCCAGCAGGGGGCAAAAAATATGATTAAGGGATGAGTATTTCTTTTACAAGGGCCTGTTCAGTCTTGAGAAGAGATGAGTGAGAGGGGACCTCACCAGCGTCTATAGGTTGGGTCAGAGGTTGTCCAGAGAATGAAGCCAGGCTGTACCCAGTGGTGCCAAGCAATAGGACAAGAGGAAATGGGCAGAAAGTGATGCACAAGAAGTGGCATCTGAATATGAGGAGCAACTGCTTCACTCTCTGGTTGACTGAGCACTGGAACAGGTTGTCCAGAGAGGTTGTGGATTCTCCCTTACTGGAGAATTCAAGAACTGTCTGGACACAATCCTGTGCCATGTGCTCTAGGATGACCCTGTCTGAGCAGGGGGATTGGACCAGATGACCCTCTGTGGTCCTTCCAATCTGACCCATTCTGTGATTCTGTGAAAGTTGTATCCACGACAGTGCCCTTAGGTTGAATCTAGTAAACTTTGTTCATTACAGTATGAGGGCAACATGTTTCCTCAACTGGCATTTCGGATATTTTATCTTTTTTTTTCACTATTTTTAAAGCAAACATTTAATTATTACAAGATATGTTTGTGTTTTCTTGATTTGTAGTTCAGTTTAAAAGATAACATTTTACTCTTCATAGTGAATGCTTCTACTTCAGAGGGCATTTCTTTTAAATGGGAGATTTTTTTTTCTAACCATTCTAATTATCAATACATGGATAAGGCAGTACTTTTCATCATTATTAAAGTTAGCAAGCACATCTATTTTCAGTTATTTTAAATTTTGCTAATCTTTCTTCTTTGTACTGAAATTTTCCATGCCATGTATTTGCCTTAGGCTGGAATATTATTTTGAAACATTTATACCAAGAGGAATCAGAGAAAGAGGGGAAAACATACTGTTTCAAAACTCTCTTCTAACCATTTCATTGAGAAGCTCTCAGCCAAGAAACTAAAGTAAAGAGCAGGGGAGGAAACACAGTTCAGAAGGAGCAGATGGGACAGCAGTGTTAGTATTGGGTCAAAATTTCTGGGATTCTTGGGAGTTTCTGAGTTTTTAAAATATGTTTTTCCATGTATATAATATCTAAGGGTTTGTTTGTTTGCTTGCTTTCTTGCTGTGTTTATTCTTTTTGTTTGATTGTTTCCTTTTTAATGAGCTTTCTGAAGATGTATTAAGACAGGTAATTACAGGAGCATGAAATTGTTTGAGAGAATAGATTGGTTATTTTAAGTAGTTAAAATATTTTGCTTTGTCAGCAGGACACACAAGTGAGAAAAAAATTAATATTTTTTCTTCCTAAATCAATAAATATCCTTAACCCAGAACAGCTGAACATGAGATGCCAGTGATTGTCATAGGCAATGACTTGAAGTTGATTTATATGGCAGATTGATGTAGCTAAACACATTGTATGTTATTATGTTAACATTACCACAGTAAGTGTTAGCATGCTGGAATTTACTGTTCCTTAAAACATATCTGAAGCAGCCCTGACAATATTTAAATTTGGTAAAGGTGAAAACAATAGTGAATTATACTTTTAATTTACCAAGGTACTGTTCCAGGATAATTTTCCATGGATCACGTAGATATGCTATATTTCAGAAGCAGTGAAATGTATTTATATTAATTACTGGACCACAGCAAGCTTAAAGAACACAGAAGAATTCTTATCTGATAAAATAAAGTGGCTAAAGTGCTCTCATTAAAAACAACACCAAGCACACTATCAAAGTTGGATAGTAGAGACAGGATTTTAGAAAACAGAGATATATCGTCTCCTCAGCTTAACTTTATGATCCAAAGAGTTTTTCACTGCTTGTAAAATGCCTTAATATAGAAAACTGATTACATTACAGCATTTAAGTTTCTCATATGAGAAACAGGAACTAAACACAAAAAAAACCAAATCTCATTCTCATTATCAGATTTACTACTGAAGATCCAATCTTTCATATTTTTGTTACAGTTAATTTGTACAGCTGAAAACATTCTCTATTCATTTGCTATCAGAACTACATGTGCTTTGAAATTAATGAACCAGTGTAAAACTCAGACTATACAAGGTTAATTTAAGCTTGTCCTACTCCATGTTTTCCTACAGTTTTACATTATGCAAATTGCAGGTGATGATGTGAAGCTGACAGGAAACCCAAAAGTCATGAACCCAGGTCACAGCTATAAAACAGAAATTAGAATAGCTGATGATCAGAGGAAATGACCCTACCTTGTAGGGTCTCAGCAACTGAAGAAACTTTTCTTCCTTCTAATACAGGCTTTTGGAGAGCTTCTGCTTTTATCTCTTCAATGAGATTATTTGACACATAAGATCCTTTAGAGCTAAAAAGGAAAAAAATTCAGGATTATGATTTCCCCAGAAAGATGGGGAAAAAATGAAAAAAAAAAAAAGAAGAAAGAAAGAAAGAAAGAAAGAAAGAAAGAAAGAAAGAAAGAAAGAAAGAAAGAAAGAAAGAAAGAAAGAAAGAAAGAAAGAAAGAAAGAAAGAAGGAAAGAAAGAAAGAGAAAAGAGTAAACTTTATGGTGCTTTAAACTCTCAATTGGATTCCAACTGACTGAAAGTGAGGTGCTTTAATATACTTTATTCTCTGTACAGATGATTCATTACATAATCACATTCCATTTGGAAAAAGATATTTTTATGGTAATTATTCTGTCATTCTACATTACCACTAACTTCACAGACAAAAGGACCCATGGAGAGGAAAAAACTGCACCACAGGTCTCAAGGCTGAACAGTTCAGGGAGAAGACCTTTCAGTTCACTAGAAATGTTCCTACTTTTACTGGGAAGGAACTGACCACTGAACTTCTCTTAAATTTCACAACACATTGAAGATATATTTATCTCATCATGTGCAGGTTGGATAGCTGCCAAAAGTAATTTTAATGTGATTTTGAAAGACTGTCACATTTTAACCATTCTATGTAATGCACTGGCATTATGTATATATGTAAAGTATATAGATGTAGCTATAAATCAGTGCAGTTGCTGACATGTTAAATAAACTATTCTTACAAATTAATGTAATACACTATTTATTTATTCTGATATTAGAGTTTTATTATAAATAATTCCTGAATTTTTGTCATATCTGGAAATTTGATGTCTAAGAGGACTAAAAGAAATGGAGAATAGCTGACATCCTTTAAGCTAATAAATCATTCAGATCACGATACTGTTTTGTCTACATCTGTCATCATTAAATATTACATTTAAATTCTATATATTTGTGTGAAAAGTGCTAGAGAGACTAAGATATGTCTATGAACCTTTTTCACACTTTGTGCCAGTATTTCTCTCCCCACTTGCTCTTTAATCTTTTATCTCCTTTTGCTCCCTACAACCTCTAAGTAATATCCTTATCTTTTAGCTGATGCTTTGAATGCTTCCCATAACCAGTCACTGTTTGCTTGACAGTGTGAGTAGCAAAAGTTCCATAGCAGCCAGAAAATCTCAAGCCCTACTTGCACTCCACTAGCAATCATGATTCCTGCCACAGATTCCCCATCCGTGCAGTATGATCAATTCTAGAGAATTTCTGCCACTGCCGGTCTAAAATATTTAAGGCCTTTCCTTCTTTTTTACAGACACATAATCCCTTTCCTTCATCAGCATGGAACAAATGGTTACCCTTGATCTGCTACTTCTCATTCCCAAGCAAGCTCAGGGGGTGAGAGATGGTTTCAGTCTTCGCAGTATGCTGCTGCTGGATGTAGAGATTAGTAGGTCTGGTGAAATGTGCTTCTGTGTGGGAAAGACTAACCTTCTTCTGTAGGTCTGCCCTCCTAAAAGCATATTTAAACAGCAGTTTTATGAGCAAGGCTCATGTACTTAAACCATGCATAGGCAGGAATTAGTTAGGTGAAAATGTATTGTGCAAGCCATATGTTCTACATTGGTTATAGCTCTTACACACATATCCTGGAAGCATCTCTTACTCTTGGGACTGCCAATTTCAAACTCAGTGTCTCTTCCTCCATCACCTGTTTCCACAGGTTTTTGGGGGTTTTGGAACTGTATTATTCAGTTCACTGCATTCCAGGTTTCTCTGACATCCCACAACAGGTCTCTGTAGCAGGAAAGACCAGCTTTCTGTTTCACACAGATAAAATAATTTCCCAGTACAAGCCAGGGCGCACTCATTAGACTTGCTCTAAAAGCAAAATCCCTTTCTTCCTCTCTGGCCTCTCTGCTCATACTAGAAAGCGTCATCATCAGAATACAGCAAGGGACCGGAATCCTATTATCTGTTATTAATTATTGAAGCATAGGCTAGAAGATATATTGCCTCACTATCTCTCCTTCTCCCACTGGAGTTTCCTGTCTGAGCTGTGTTACATGCCGTAGGCCTGACACAGTTTCTCTGGCTGCTCTGCCACAGGAGACAGAACAGAGAGAGCCAGAGAGCTGCAGAGACGGGGAGGCAGCTCTGCCACACAGCCCACTTGGGCAGGTACCGTGGATCAGCCATGAGTGGGTCTGTGCCAAACTGCGCAGGGGGTCACCTGGAAGAACCGGTCAGTGCATGTTTCATAGCCACATCACAGAAGTCTCTGTGTTGTAGTCAGTCCTTAGGCATGGTTTGGAGCTAATTTTATTTTCTATTCTATGAACACACAAAATGTTTTTTTTTTCCAGCTGAGATTGGAGGAGCATTTGGAAATGATCTCCCAAATGCCTGGCAGCTCTGCAGCTTTTGTCTGTGAGCAAATCTACTGTTGTGTGATCTTTCTATTTTAAAAACTGATTTTTTTTGTTGCTGTTAGTCCCAGAAGGATTGTACAGACATCCTCTTTCACAGGTCGTCTTATTTCTTAATGAAAACACAGGGTTTCTATGTCCCTGAAGATTTCCTATAGTCGAGGCATAGCTTTTATTCAGTGTACCAGTTTGTGTTTTGACATTGGGCTTGATACTCCCTGTGCACACAAAAGATTTTCTTACACAACCCTCTTTACAAAACATATAAGTTATTCCGTTGTTTCTGTTCTGGATTTCATGCAGGGGAATATTTTTCATTGACAAAGACATCATACCAAGACTTAATTGTTACTGTTATGCCAAAAGACATTTTATTTCCCGTGAGCAATTATGGAAGCAATAAAATTTAAGACAAAGAGCTGAAGAGCTGTGAAAGTTTGGGAAAACTGACATGGCAGCAAGGCTTATTAAAGCAGAAAAATAAAGTGATAAGTATTCTACTACTACATGATGATGGAGCTTAATTAAAGTCAAATGGGAAAAAAAGTCTTTATGTAAGTTAAAGCATTTGGAGTCTATGGAGATGCAAAGAACAGATTTAGAGGTGAAATAAGTGATTGCATCACTAGCAACATCACCTCACAGAAAAAAAATCAGCCTTTAATTCAACATAGACATCTACTTAATTATAAGGAAACTCACATGAGAAAGAACTTGTTTGCCATGTACAAGTGCTAACAACAACAACAACAAAAAACATAGCACAAGAAAATATGGTATATTAGGAGACTATGCTGCAGAGTGGCTTAGACCAGCGTATGAAAGTCCTGCAGTACCCCTCCTGTTGCAGAAATCAGTTGCTAAATGAATACCTGCCTAATTTTTGGCCTCACATATCTTGTGTCTTTTAAGGAGAAGCAAAGGCAAATTTTACAGAATTTTTTTTTAGGTTTAAATGAAAAACTGATTAGTCTTATTAAGCTTTTCTACTTAATCTGATCTTAGATGTGTTTTTGTACTGTTCTGCACTTTACACGGTTATTTCTTCGTGTTACTGACATACCCCACTTCTCATGGGTATAGATGATGTGCATTTATATGCTTTCAAGGACATATTTTACTATTTTCACTTTTCTAAAACCCCCTGGAAATGCTGCATCCTCACATACTCATTCGGACTAAAAAAATATTCTCTGTCTACTCCCTCTTTCTAGGCCCCAGAGACTTTAATCACTTTTATCACTGAATTTAGTTACAAATTTACTCTGAACTGGGTTTGCTCACCTGTCTTCACTGTATATGAATGTATTTCTGGATGTACTGTGAGAAACAGTGAATGAAACACTGTAGTATGCAGAATTCTTCAGCACAAGATATGATATCAAACTGATACAAAATGTCTTTGTCTTCTTACTTAACAATATTTATTCCTTGAATGCTCTCTTTAACTGAGACCAGCATGGAGAAAATGAAATAAAATTGGAACTTATAACCAGAGCATATTTTAGTGTGCTTGTTTGGTTTGGTTTTTCATTTCACCAGCACAGAATCAGATTTCATTGAAAACTAGTTAATGACATATGATTCTTTATGGTAGTGAAAAAAAAAATCATCTTCTTTGTAATATCCACCTCCAAATTTATCATAATAAATAACCATCACAGTCTGTTAACTTTCATTCTTCACTTTTTTACAGTACACTGATCAATAACGGACTGTATTCAATCAGCTTTATGAGGTTGTACTCGTCTCCACCTGCAGATTGCCCTAATCATAGAAAACATAACTTTGTTTCAAATTGCTTATTTCATCTGAATTATTATTATCACAAGTTTGTATCTGGGAAAAATAAATCCATGCACACAAACATAAGAAAGAGAGAAAGAGAGAGAGAGAGAGAGAGAGAGAGAGAGAGAGAAAGAAAGAAAGAAAGAAAGAAAGAAAGAAAGAAAGAAAGAAAGAAAGAAAGAAAGAAAGAAGTTCAATAAACTTATGATTTAGCTTCATAACTAAATACTTGACTGACAACTACATTTAAATAAGAAGAAAAATATTAGGTACGTATGCACCAGTAAGTATTAGGAGTAAAATCTCTGTATTTTCCCCAATTTCTATGTGTGCTGGCACTGGCCATATCAGGTTTTGGACAAAATCATTTGGTATCACTTATATGCAAAACTGGTTGGGAATAAGTTGATCATTAGCTCACTGCAACATTGTGTCTGCACTCCCATATGGAAGAGGGAGAGGAGAAGTATCAAAGAACACATTGTAGAGTTTCCGACCCTTATTTAAGAACATGTCAGGCTCAAACACTAAGAGGCATACTTTGTCTAGAGAACGAAGGTAGAATAACCAGTTTTCCTATGAACTGTCCCTTCTCCACATTGATTATGCAAGAGACTAATTCTGTTTTTAAACATAATATTCTGAGTTAAAAACAATATTCTCATTACTTATACAGGAGTAAATTATTATACTGGAGGTGTAATATGCAGGACTTCATTAGGAATAGATATGCATAGCTGCAAGTGAATATACATTTCTTTCCTTTTTTTTTCTGTTTTCATCAACTAAAGCAGAATTGGCTTTAAACCGATAAACCCTCATGTGCAACAACAGCTTAAGTGTAAGTGCTGGAAATAAGCATCTACAAAAGAGAACAAATTCACGTCCCAGGATAAAAACAGCAGTTTTTTTCTCTATGCTGATGAAATCTGGCAAATAGACTGCAAAAAGTCCTCAGAACTTATAAACTGGTTGGAGCTTGTCCCACAAAGTCACTTTGCATTACAAGTTTGATTGTGTTCATTAGGGCTTGCATAAAAACAAATTTGGAAACAGTGCACTAGAAAATGGTGGAAAATTAAAACTTAGTGTCACCATGGGAGCTTTAAGAACTGCTGAAATGAATGGAAATGTTAGTTTTAGAGCTTCATGTTCCCATCTCTTCTTGAACCTGTTAATACAGGGTAAGAGTGTCTTGTGAGGTGTATCTTCAAGGACAGCTGAAAGGCCACATGAGGGGGTAAGATATATGAGTTGTTGGGAGAGAGAATTAATTGAAAACAGAATTGAAGACTATATACAGTGGTCTGAGAAAACTTCTTTTTAAGTAAGTTGGGTAGTAAAAAAGCTGTATTCTACATTGTCCCCTGAAAATATGAACAATCTTTTCTCCTGCTCTCATTTGAGCAGTATTACATAGAGTCACAAAAGGAAAGAATCAAATCAAGAAAAATCCTGGGTTCTTATTGATTGGAAGGTTCTGACTGAATGAAAGGTTTGTGTCTCTATAGAAATAGGGAAACAGAGCAACCCTTGCTCTTTTCCAGAGAGCTTGGTCGGATTGAGCATCTGGACATCCAGGCAAGGACAGCAAGGTAAGTATTGGAACAAAAAAATCCCCAAACTTATGACCTTCTGAAAGAAAACAGTCCTTCTAAATGCAAGGAAGAAATAAAACATCTTGTCAGAACAGGTTGGAAAGGGAAGAATTGCATTCTGCTGGAGGAAGTTCTTCTTTCTGCCTTTTATTGCCCAGCAGCAGTATAACAGAAGAGGCCTATCTCATAAACCACAAATTTTGTGAAGTTCTGTGTGCTTATATAAAAATTGGCAAAGAAGAGATTCCTACAGTCGTGGATCTATACCATCACAACCTGAAGGTGAAGCCTGTAAGACGGAATGTAATAGTTTTCATCTCTCACCAACTTATCCTGATGTTCTGGAGACCATGTAACCTGGAAACACTTTCCATGTACATGCTGCAACCTGAAGAGTTTCTAAGGTATCTGGAGGCATCTGATAGGTTATACACATGGCAAAGAATATTTGTCACCTTCTGGAGGGTCAGCTGGAGGGTGGGAGAAATAACCTAGAGGTTTCAAACTGCATTTGATATTTGCAGACAACCACTGGATCACCCTTCTTATTTTCATTAGATGCCCTGTTACATTAAACATTTGACTGATGTACAAATTTCTATATTGTAGTTACATGAAGTTAGATGTCTGTATCTGGACTTGAAGCTCACCCTATATANTTAGAGGAGTAGGCAACCCAAAACCAGGTATTGCTCTAAGCATGTAAGCAATGTCTTCTGCTTGTGTATGAGCTTCAGTGCATATAACAAAACTGCAGCTAGCCCTAATTACAATGTCTTAATTGCTGGTGCAGTTCTGTGTGTAGAAAATGTGTATGTGGAGGAAGGCATATTAGAGGTAGCGAGACTGCTAAATACTAGACAATTTTTCTTTAATATTTTGTTGATAGTAGAACAAACAAGATCTTTAATGGTGATTCAGTTTAGGTGCTTTAAGTTATTAGCAAGATATCCTAAAACTTGCCGTATGACATTGGCTGTTGTGCAGGTTCTATGGTGTCAAAATGCTGACTCAAGTGGCTGGCACAAGATTTCTATCCTTTTTCGGGTAACTTAGTGCTCTGTCAGTAGAAAGAATAAATAATAAGTGACATGAGAGTTAGAAATATGAAAGGAATATTATGATACTGGGGAAACTAGGCATTTATCTTATAAATGAAGAGATTTATAAAAATAATGCTAGGAAAAACTAGAGAGTATCCCCATAGTTTTACTAACCAAACAAAACTCTTACAGGATATGCCTCTACTATTCAGGGACAAATGCTCCCAAAAGCCACTATAAAACTTGATTTCCATTAGTGATCATGATACCCTAATCTAAATGCCACTATGTGAGCAAAGGGTGGAATTCAGATGCCTAAACACGGACATCAACTACAATTTTAAATGCCTGCTCTATGGTATCTGATAGCACCTCAGCCTTTCCTCCAAAAAAGGTTCAGGAGCACAGACATCATTTCAGACAATAAAAAATACTCATCAAATAATATTTATTACTTCTATCAGTATTTATACTTTAAAAACTATTTGAGATTTCTTTGTGTGTCTAAGACATCATCTTCATCAGAGATACAACACAGGTTCAACACAGTTCCCATGGTTTTCTGAGGCAGCCTTTGGAACCTGAGTAAGGTATAATGCATATCTCAAATGTCCACGTACAGGCAAAATATCCCATCCATCATAATTGCCAGCCTACTCACTCTAAGCTCCCACGAAAGCCTTCACTTACTCTTCAACAACTGTAAAGAGAGCCTTCACTTTTAGGTACCATAAAAACAAACAACCAAAGAATCCAAACCCAGAAAACTTTCTGGAAACAAACTGGTGTCCTTGGCTAGCTTCAGCAACCTAAGAATAATTACCTACTGACATTTTAGATGCGGTGATATTCTAGTCTAGCTGCAGATCCCAAGAGATGCAGATAATCTGTACAGCCCTTGTTATATTTCCTAGCCCAATAAAGAGCAACAAAATAGCACTAGGCATGTATGTTTAGAAAACTGAATGCAACATTTACTCTTAAACTAAATTTCACCTTTTGTTCTAGAAACCATACCTAGAAATCACATCCAGAAGTCTTTTTCAGGCAGCTTGCAAGCGTTCTGGTGAAGACCCAAACAAGTGTGAGGCAAGCAGATATCTGAAATCAGTCTTTTACTGAAGTGCAGGCTAATCCGCTGTCTGCATAATGGTTTGTGTCAACAGTATAAGACCTATTCTCCTCCTTACAGAATTGTCAGGTCTGCTGTATGTCACAGGGGTGATACAAAACTGGGAGGAGCTGTTGACTCCCTTGGAGGCAGGGAGTCCCTGCAGGGACCTCAACAAATCAGAGGGCTGGGCAATCACCAACCATATGATGTTCAACAAGGGAAAGTGCTGGTTTCTGCGCCTGGGTTGGGGCAGGATGTATGGACAGACTGGAGAATGACATACTGGAGAGGAAAACCATGGAAAGGGACCTGGGGATCTTGGCAAGCTGAACATGAGCCAGTAGTGCCCTGGCAGACAGGAGGGCCAACCCTGTCCTGGGGGCATCAGGCACAGCATCACCAGCCAGGCAAGGGAGGGGATTGTCCTGCTCTGCTCTGCACTAGGGCAGCCTCACCTCAAGTGCTGGGGGCAGTTTTGGGCACCACAATGTATGAAAGACATTAAAATGCCGTAGAGTGTCCAAAGAAAGGCAGCAAAGATGGTGAAAGGCCCTGATGGAAAGCCTTATGGGGAGGGGCTGAGGTCACTTGATTTGTTCAGCCTGGAGAAAAGGAGCTGAGGGTAGACCTTGTCACATTTACAACTTCCATTTTGGGGAAGAGGAGGGGCAGATGCTGATCTCTTCTCTGTGGTGTCCAGTGACTGGACCCAAGGAAATGGCCTGAAGTTGTGTCAGGGAGGTTTAGGTTGGATAATACATAAAAGTTCTTCACCCAGAGGGTGGCTGAACACTGGAACATCTCTGGCTCCCCAGAGAAGTCATCACAGCACTAAGCCTGACAGAGTTCAAGAAATATTTGGACAATGCTGCCAGCACATAATGTGACTCTTGGGGATGGTGCTGTGCAGAACCAGGAGCTGGACTCAGTGATCCTTGTGGGTTCCTTCCAGTTGAGCTTATTATGTGATTCTGTGATATCATGAAGTCTTGTGCAGAGCAGTCAGGTTTAAAGTTTAAGACTTTACTATCAGAATTTATAGGACTTTCTAACTTTATTGGAATGGCTTGTTTTTTCTTGGTTGGAGTTATGGTTGTTTGTTTGAATTTTCTGGTTTGTCACTTGTGCTAAGTTTAAAATTGGGCAAGAAGTAGCAGTTCTTGTGATCTGACTAAAGGGCTAAATTTTCATCTGTGTAGAAGAAAACTGTCATTAATAGACAGCTTTCATTGTTTATTCTTTTCCACGCTATTGATTTCTATTATCCTCTCTACTGTGAATTCTGCTCAGTGACTCAGTCATAACTACAGCATATGTAATGAAAAAGAACAAGTGATAAACCACTAGGCTGGGCAAAAAGCCACCAATCTCCCAAATGCCCTATCCCAATTCTTTTTCAATCCTCATCAGTTATTTTGGTTCATGAAGTAAACCTTAGTTAAAGGACAATAAAAACCATTTCAAATTAGTCTCTGCTGTAATTTCTGTTCTTATCAGGGACACTTCTTTGCAAAGAAAAAGAGTTACATAAAACTCAGAAAAAAACCCATTATATAGACTCAAGTTTTTTTTCACATGGTATTGAGAGAATGGTCAGCTTACAACAAGTTCAGATGCCTGGAAAATTACAAAACCTTCTAAGACCTTTCAGATATTCAATCCGACAAAAAAAAATTTAAACAGGCCTTTTTTTTTCTGCATTTTCCCATTTTGGTTTTTTTTTTCACCTCATAAAGAATATTGTTTCTGAATAAAGTCAAACTTCTTTATTTAAAAAAAGAACTTAAAACCAAGACTATTCCCAAATAAGTACATTTTATTTTTACTTTTTTATTGCAGATGAAAAAAAGGGGTTTTTCTTAATAAAAACTTCAGAGATTCATGGTCAAATATGCTTCTATCTTAATTGTGCCAAGTTAAAAAAAGCCCAATGCCTTACTAAAATTATCTATCCCTCATGAGTCTTACAAACAATTTTAATTGAAAAATACTGCATTTGGCAGCTGAATCCAGTCTGAGGACAACTGATTTTAACCCAGGACTAGCATCATTGAACTATTCCTATTGTATCACATAAAAATTTTTGATATGAGATGGTGAAAATATTCTCTCTTTAGAGAAATGAAACTTGTAGAGTATCGTCAGCCAATTAATTTAATAGCCAGGACAGTGTTCTTGTACTCCAAAATGAAGGAAATGGCATTTATCATTGTTTACAGATATTCAAGTAAGACTTTTACTTTTCTGTTTCTTTTAAAAGATTGACATTTTGGACAGTTTTAACACAGACATTGATGTGTTACCATTACATTATTGATTGTAATACATATACTTTTTTTTTTTTTGAGTTTGCAGCATAGAGACACTATAAAAGGGATTAAAGCTATAAGTGTTTATTTGAAGTTTACATACTGCACGACAATTACAAGGGCTTTTTTAAAAATGAAAAATAAAACTGTCATTCATTAAAGTAGGAGAAAATTAGAAAATGAGATTCTATTTTAGAAGGTTAGCAGATAATTAAGTGACATTGTGGCTACATCCAATGCACTTTTTGAAAAGTGTCTACAAGTTTCAGTAAGACCCTGTAAACAAAAATTTGGTTTTCAAATTCCAGAGGAACTCATCTGTTTATTGCCACATGCACTGCTGTTTTTCTCTTCATGACCAAATGCATTTCATCATGAAGCAAAGCATAACAAATTTACACGAGCCACTGATGTAAAATAGAAAGTTCCAGCTCATCCTGTCTTATTTTACTGGTACATAGGAAACACAGACAAATATAAGAAAAAAATATTTTAATGAAATAATTTAACTGATTTAACTTTATATCTATTCATTTGTTTCCAGGAAACTAATCAATATAGGAACAAGAAGATTAACGGTTCATTGCTTCATTTATTCGTGTATTCTTATATAGAACTTTCACATTGTACATTTCACAGAATCACAGAATGGTTGGGTTGGAAGGGACCACTGGAGACCATCTAGTCCAACTTAATTCTGAAAGAAAGGACATCCTAGAGCAGATTGCACAGGATTTCATCCAGGTGGGTTTTTAATATCTCCAGAGAAGAAGATTTCACAACCTTTATGGGCAACCTAGTCCACTGCTCTGTTACCCTCAAGTTCTGCCTCTTGTTCAGGTCAAAATTCCTTTGACCTGCATGCCTATTGCTCCTTGCCCTGTCACAGAAGATTGTCTAGCCCCATCCTCTTGACACTTGCCCTTTTAGATATCTAAATGCATTGACAAGATCATCTCTCATTAATCTCTTCTCAAGGCTGAACAGACACAGCTCTCTCAGCCTTTCCTCGTAAGAGAGGTGCTCCACTCACCTAGTAATTTTCATAGCCCTTCACTGGGCCCTCTCCAGTAGTTCCTTGTCTTTTCTGTACTGGGAAGCCCAGAACTGGACACAGCACTCCAGATGTGACCTTTCCAGGGCTGAGCATAGGGAAAGAATTACCTCTCTTGACCAGCTCTTCCTAATACAGCCCAGGATACCACTGGCCTTCTCTACCAAAAAGGTACACTGCTGGCTCATGGCTGACTTTTTATACTGCCATGATCCCCAGGTTTTTCTCTGCAGAGCTGATTTCCTGTACAGGTGCATGGGGTTATTCCTCCCCAGGTGAAGGGTTACACACTTGCCTCTGTCAGATTCATTAGGGTCTCCAGCCTGTCCAGGTCTCACTGAATAGGGGCACAGTCTTCTGGTCTGTCAGCCACTCCACCCACTACTGAACCAACTGCAAACTTGCTGAGAGTGCGCTCTGTCCCTCCATCCAGGTCTTTGACAAGTTGAATGGGACTGGACCTGGCACTGACCCTCGCAGTAACATCATTAGCTACAGGCCTCCAACATCTATATTTCTTGTTTCAGTTACTAAAACATGGTGGCATTTAAAAATCCAGAGAAGAGCATTAAAGCCCCAAAACAATGAAACAGAATAGAGCAAGTAGGCCGAAGCACTATTCTCTGAACAATGGAGGCTTCATAAGGGAGAGCATATACAGAAAAATATTACATAAATAAGTGAATAAATAAATAAAGTAGATAAAAATAAAGAGGACACGAAAGACTAATAAGTGTCCTTTCATGTGTATGGATTTGTATAGGTAGTACTTGGGGATGTGCAGGATATTTTCAGATAATATAAAGGGGTATATTATATAAAAAGTGCCAACTAAAACAGACAGAAAAATTGTGTGTATGAGCAAGAGCACTGTAGGTTAAACATTTCCTCACTCCGGCACTGAAAGTTTAGTAATGATCACTAGTGGCTATGGTAAAACACAGTTAGAACTGTTGTCAAAATTTCCTGGGTAAATTAATCACTTTCTGTGAAGTTTCTTTAAGCTATATTTTGCCAATTATATGTTTAGGGTTGGGTATTTTTTACTTTTAGTAATAAGATTATAAAAGTAATTTTTAAAAATAATTTTAAAAGTAACGATTCCTAGAAATTTCAATGCTAATTATTCTATATTTCTTGTGGTTTGTTTGCTTTGTGTTGTTGTTGTTGTTTCCTTTCCCTACAATTTCAGTGGAGAATAATGAACTCTTCAATATCAACAAAACAAGATTAATTGCTTTCTCATGTGAGTGCTACATTCCCACTGATGGCATAAAATGGCAGTTCATGTTCTGTATTTGCTACTTTTAAATGTATTTATGTATTTTAAAACTTATTTTTATTGCTTCTTTTGCTAGCTTTACACATTAATAAAGTTGCCATTTGACCTGCAAAACTTCTCCAATCTTTGTCTTGATTACAGCAATTTGGGGATTTTATTGAAGTAATTTAGAAAAGTTGAGGCTATTATAACACAACTTAATATTTGCTTTAGACAGTTTGCCTTTATTGCTTTAAGAAACCAGTTATCTTTTTATTCCCTAAGGGAGACATACGAAGATGGATAAATGATCAAATATAATTAAGGAAAATGTTTTTGCCTCATGCAGTGTACAAAATACAGATTTTCCTGTTAAAAAACCTACCAAGAATTTAGACAAATAGTTTGATCAGAAAGTTAACATACCCAGGGATATACCTCTCTCTATCTTCTTCTCTGCCTCTGTTTCTCCTTCCATATCTTGGAAAACTTGTGCAGAGCTGACAAGTATATCAAAATGTAATGTTGTTTTTAAGTTCAGTCTGCCTAATTACTTTGCCTGAAGCTTTAGAGTGCTTAAAAAGTCATAGACCTTTTCCTAAGTCTATTCTCAGTAATGAGTTTCACCTTTTCACCTGGGAAATAAATATGAGAATTAAAACTTGAAGTTAGTAAATACAATTTGATAGATTTCAATGCATCCCTAAGGCTCAGAATACAAGCAGCAGACAGAAATGGCGCTGAGATTGTTTATACCACCCGTCACTTTGGGACATAGAGTATTAATGCATCTGGGACCTTTATTCTGGCAATTTAATTTGATATTTGTGTTTAAAGAGACCTCTTAATCATTTGCAAATGTTTAAGCAGTGTCATGTAAAACCTCCAGATGGTAGTAGCAGTTGTGCGTCTGATAAAAAATCATGACTGTCTTAACATGGGAAAAATCTGTAGCTGGGGTACTTCTCGTTCAGTTTCCTTTGAAAATTCTTTCTAGAGATAGAAACTTGCATTTGCTTCTGAAAAAAACATAGTTTTAGTCTTTAAAAATCACTATGCCTTTGACAATCTCCTTTGAAGCCAATATAGGAAAGGAAAAAGAGGTTTTTCTCGTGTTCTCTCATAAAGTATGATTTTTTTGGTTGGGTTTTTTTTTTTCCCTACCTGCTCCTTTCTAAACCTAAAAGATCTTACATCAGCCAGTCTGCTGAACCAGAGATGAAAATGAAAAAGAAAACGTGAATGTCTTGACTGAAACCATCTGCCCTGTTCTGTGCAAAACAAGGTTATCCCTGTGAACTAATGAGATCTTATTCCTGTATTTCATTTCTGTCACAGACTAAGGGGATGTGCATAAAATGCTAAGAAGTGTGAGTATAGGTGTTCAGGGTGCCTTTTTTTCTGAGGCATTGTTTTTAACTGGAGACTTTTCTCCATACTTGACAGCAGCCTAATTCTCTTTGCACTAAAGTTAATCAGAGACTTCCATTTCAATTAATGAGTTGAAGAGCAAACTATCTGCTGGTCAAACTACATCTTCAACAAGGAGTTATCCTCTGTTACATAAATATTTTTATTAATTCCCCTCAAGTTTTCATAACCTGATTAATGTCAGTCACTCTGCAGAGCACAGCTACAGCCGCAAACTACAATTGATTGCTACAGTAATGTGCATCTATAGTCTGGAGGTCTAGAATACAATTATTGGTGACAGGAGCAATACAAGTAATTATCACATACCCATCATTACCCAGACCATGGAAAAGGCCTGAGAAATTTTAACCACAATTCAAATACACAAAAATTTGATAAAACCTGTACTTGCACTGCAACATGTCCAAGACCTCCACAGCAGAAACCTTACATAGTATTGAAGTGTTTTATACATTTGGTATGTCTTAGATGGGCAGTGTGGGAGACAGAAGCATTTTTTCTTCAACTTCATGATTGTAGTAGTCAAGGAAGGTAAAAAAATGTTCATTTCCCTTCTTGGCTTCATCTAGAGAAGATCCTGGAATCTCTAGCATGCATCGGTGTACTAGTTTGAAAGCAAACCAGTGAAACCCTCCAAGTCAGAACTACAATTTAATAGGAAAATTAAAATAAATGCAGTAGTACAGAAACACTGACAGCTGGGCAGGGTGGTGGTAGCAGTCCGATTAAATGGTGGCTGCAATCCTGCAGAAGTGATAGATGTGGCTCTGTTGAAGCGGTGATCCTGTAGAAGAGTCTGGTCTTCTTCTGAAAGTCCAGTGGTGGCTATGTAGCTCTTGTCCTCTGGGAATCCAGTAGGTAAGAGCTGGCTGTGGTGTTCCAAACCTCAGAATATATCCAGGTAGGAATGCTTGGTTCCTCCCCCTGGGCGGAGCATCTCACAATGGGATGATGTAACTTTATGAGTCATGCAGTGAGGCTTAATATCCCCTTAACAGAAGATACCTCCCAGAGGGAGTTATCAGGGATGTGTAGTGGAAGAGATAAAGAACACTGCCCCACCTGGTTTTAACAGATATTGAAAGAATACACACTTTTGGGCACATATTTCGTTGTAACCTAAGACAATGGGACCTAAATAGATGGTAGTTCGTCTCTGGGGTGGTAGCAGCTTTCCAAAGGGTCTGTAGAGCAAAACCCTGTATAGGCATCTCAGTCTGGGTTGATACAGGTAGTTCCTCACCCCTGAAGTTTACCATGAATTTACAGTAATGCGCAGTAGGGCAGGGATGGTGTCTAGGAGTCTGAATCAGGGAAAAAGTGTATATTTAGAAAAGGCTTTACTTGCAGAAGTGCCACACATCTATGTGAAGATCAGAATAGCTTCTCATAAAGTTCTGGTTTAATTTCAGAAACCTTTAAACCAGCATTCTGTGGAAATATTTGCAATACAAAATTTTTTATGAGAATTTTTAGTACAGGCNGATGATGTAACTTTATGAGTCATGCAGTGAGGCTTAATATCCCCTTAACAGAAGATACCTCCCAGAGGGAGTTATCAGGGATGTGTAGTGGAAGAGATAAAGAATACTGCCCCACCTGGTTTTAACAGATATTGAAAGAATACACACTTTTGGGCACATATTTCGTTGTAACCTAAGACAATGGGACCTAAATAGATGGTAGTTCATCTCTGGGGTGGTAGCAGCTTTCCAAAGGGTCTGTAGAGCAAAACCCTGTATAGGCATCTCAGTCTGGGTTGATACAGGTAGTTCCTCACCCCTGAAGTTTACCATGAATTTACAGTAATGCACAGTAGGGCAGGGATGGTGTCTAGGAGTCTGAATCAGGGAAAAAGTGTATATTTAGAAAAGGCTTTACTTGCAGAAGTGCCACACATCTATGTGAAGATCAGAATAGTTTCTCATAAAGTTCTGGTTTAATTTCAGGATCCTTTAAACTAGCATTCTGTGGAAATATTTGCAATACAAAATTTTTTATGAGAATTTTTAGTACAGGCATAAATTCAAAAGTGTAAAAGGAAAAGGGATTGGAAATCATTTTGACAAACAAGAGACAGTGTATGCTGAAGAGAGAGAAACTCTTAAGATTTTTTTTCTCAAAACTAATGTAGAGATAAATAATAATTTAGAAGTTATTTATTTAGAGTTTTCTTATTATAGGACATGAGTTCAGAGCTCTCTAACAGATGTCACATTCTGCATCTTGCTCTAAGAGGAGAAAGTAGGATGAATATTCTTCCCAGATTTTTCTTACAGTTTTGGGGGTTAGGGGTCTTTTTTTTTGTAGAGAAGTGGTATATATTTTATTTTCTTTAGAATAACAGATCTCTGATATAGATCATACTTTACTGTGGGTTCTAATTCTTTGTTTCAAGTTAATGAAACATCAGTAAGTACTTCAGTGAATGTGTTCTTTCCGTTGCCATCGAGCAAGGAATTTAACAGTCCCATTTCCTGGAAACATTTTCTCTCTCTATCATTTCATGCTTGGAGGTAAAAAGAAAAAAAAATTATCAGGTAAAATTGAAATATGGAAAGTGCTAGCAGTTATGTAAATAGAATAAACCACTATGCTGATCTTCGTTTGTTTGCTTTAGCCCTCAGGAAGCCTATACCAATAAAATCTTATTCCTTAACACTATTTTGCAAAGGAAACTATGCATTCAGATTATGTCTAGCTATCCACTGTGCTTAATAGCTTCTGGATTAGTAAAGGAATCAATTTAACAATCCCATTTGAAAAAAAGGACAGAAGCATAAAATGCAGTTTTATCATGTATGCTAGGAGGGCTGGGCAGAAACTACATGATGATAATAATAATGCTGTTTCAGAGATTTGTTCATTTTATGCAATATCTGAATTAATGAGTAATTGTCCTCTTCGGAAAATAAGCCTTTGAAATTATATTTTACCACTCTTGCCACATTTTTCTTCTGAACTATACTTGAAATAGAGAAGTTATTTTGATAATTCCAGTTATACAGCATCAGAATATGACAGGAAAACAGGGATTATTTAAAAATTAGTATGCACAGGCTTATCTATTTCATGTATTGACAGCATGGAAGAATAGGATAAACCAAAGTTTCCCAGACTAGGACACTCTGAATGTTTGCAACGGGCATGCAGACCTAGGTACTGTAAATATATTTCATATTTGGTGCTTAAAATCTCCTACTGCCAATATCATTCCTCTTTCTCACACTGAGCATCGCATGACAATACAAAAAATTATTTCTAGACTGAAGGATCTGTGAATCTTGTACTTTAGCCTTTTACAGCATTGCTCTCTTAGAAGCATGAGTAATTTGCAGCACCAGTTAACAAAATAGAGATGCAGCTCAGAGAGCAAGCAGATACATTCAAGTTCCGTGTAGGTTTATGTATCTCAGGAGAATTATTTGTGCCCTCAGAAGCAGTGGTGGAAATTATATGGCCAAAAATAAAAATAAAACTGAAACATTAGAAATCAGTCAGTGCAACCAGATTCCTAACCCTTTCCAAAAATCAGAGAGTTCCTAAGTAGATCTAAGATATTTATTTCAAGAATAAAACAAGGAGCGAAAAATCCTGTGGCAGTACTGTCAGATTCCCCATCCTGGAAGGTTAGAAGTAACATTAGAGAAATTTAGGTAACAAATAAACCTTATACTTCATGGTTCTACCAAGCAGTACAGCTCATCCTGTCTCTACCAGCAACCTATTGAGTAGCTCTACAATGCTGGAATCAGTAGTCCAACTTTAATATTAAAAAATATATTTGGACAGAACATCCTAAGCTGACCTATTGATATCTGTATAATTACCTATCCTTTTTATAACACTGACTGTTCTGTTTTTACCAAGAAATTCTTAATAACTTTCAAGTTAGTTATAATTTCAGGCATGAGAAGCTAATCATCACCTAAGCATAAGAATTGCTTTGAAAATACTTCTTTCCATTTTAAGTAAAAATGTTAAGATTTCTCTGTGGTCCTGTTGCAGCCACAACTGTAAATGAAAACCAAATATACCTCAAAGAGTCAATTAACAGAAAGGAAATAGAATAAATTCCTGGTAGTCTAACTATGATAGAGTCCAAATTTTAAACCAATGACTGACCTTTGTTTATTTAGTATAGGCAGGAATGCAAAGCATTTTAAACTTACTTTCACATATGAAGCATCAAAAAATGAGTTAATTTTCAAGAGCACTGAATTTTCTTTGACTCCTTTCAACCTCACTAGGACTCATAAATTTCCTGAACAATTGAGGCAATTTTTGTAAATCCAGTAAGTTTGCCAAATATCTTTACAAGCTTAAACTGAGTTTTAAAAGAACACATTATCAATCCTATCTGCTATTTTGTTAGCTAGTTCTAACACTGGTTTTCTGACTAGATCAGCACTGAGATTGTGATGCTGTACATAACATGATAAAAATTGCCACAGCAATTTTTAATCAATTATTTAATTTAATAATAATTAAACTCCATATTTTTCAAAACAAATTTAGTTTCTGGTTTTAATATGCATAATAACTCAATATTTCAACACTCAGTATTTAAGAAAATCTTGTATTAATTAAATGTATAATTTATATTAAAAAACCCAACAAAACAAAAAGAAATCAAACTAAAAGTCTTTGAACCTGGATTATATTCAATTTGAAGTACTGCTACTTAACAAACAACTGTATTGTTCTTCTCTCTGAACTATGAAATTTCAAAATCAAGCCGTACTTGGTTTTGGATGAGATCTTTTATTTTTCATTACCATTTTGAAGTTCTTCTTTCTAAGATACAGTAGAACTAGAAGTCATCAAAACCTGTTTGAAATCATTTTTTAGTTTAATTACTTTCTGCCCCAAATGTTGGTTTTACAGAAATGTCACTAGAAACTACAGATGAAATCAGTTTATAATGAAAGTAATTTTGATACCGCAGATGCATCTTATTTTTATAACCACAAATGTAAAAAAAGTGTTAACGGATTAAAAACCATTGTAGCAGAAAATAAAAGAGCAGAAATTCCTCAAGAACAAAATTAATTGAGAAGCTGAAATATGAAAAATTGCTTATGACTCAGGCATAATAATGCTTTTAGCTTTAAGGCTGTCCAGAAAAGTTGAGAGAAGCCCTCAGAAAATCAGCAGATTTTTTCTCATATGACTTGAATAATAGAATATGATTCTAAAGGAATATAATGACACCCTATCATGGAATAAATCCCATATTTTTATCAATTTTAATCATTATTTTCTTATAAAGATCTTGAAGAAATCTAGGTAGGAATAATGCAGTATAAAGTAAGATAAGCTATAAAATTATTCCTATGCTTAAAGGAAAAAAGGAAAAAAACAACAACCCCCCCACATATCCATCTCAGGGTGGCAAAGGTTTCAAATGTAATATGACATATATATAATTTTAAATTACATCAGCCTCAGCCAGTAATTCACATAGCATAGATAAGAGGTCAGATAGAAATTCAACAACTTAAAATGAATAAGGCCAAAGAAAGAGAAAGGTAGAAGGTAATTGTGTCTTCCAGATAATTTTGCAGTCTGGAGTTACCAGAATAGAAGAGCTGCCAATGAAACAAAATGACTGTAATATGTCACTGGAAAAAGAAGAGAAAAGAAGAACATAAAATGTTCAAATTGGTCTTTAAAATTGATTTGTCTCTTTTTTTCCACTGATCTTTTGGCTCTGAAAGCCAGTGCATGCTCTTGGCATGTAAGAAATTAACTACAGGTGGTTTAATGAAGGGAACATCCATAATGATTTGAACCAACTTTTATACTTTGCCTTTCTACAGGAAGAGTTTTTTGCAGCCTTTCAATACCTAAAGTGGCAAACAAGAAAACTGGAGAATAACTTTTTACAAGGACATGTAATGACGGGGGGGGAATGGTTTTAACCTGAAAGAAGGTAGATTTATATTAGATATTGGGAGAAAATTCTTTCTTGTGAGTGTGCTGAGGCACTTGAAAAGGTTGCCTAGAAAAGCTATGGGTGCCCCATCCCTGAAAGTGTTCAGTGCCAGACTGGATGGGTCTTTAAGCAATGTAGTGGAAAGTGCCCTCAGATATGGCTGGGGGATTGCAACTAGAAGAATTGTTTTGATGCCTTTGAAATTCATGACAGTCTGCTATCAAGAACTATGGTTATGTTCTGCAGTGATGGGAACCAAATCATACAAGAGGTGCACAAGGTACAAGGAGTATCAGGATCTAATTGTCTGAATTCTCTACTTGCCAAGGAGGAAGCTTCCTTCTCCAAATTGCAGATCTTCAACATTAGAAAGGCAAAGGACTCAAGAAAATAAACAATATCTACTTGAGTAAGTTCTACTAAGAATGTATACAAAGGACAAGATGAGGGAGCAGAAGAAAAACAGTATGTCCTAAAGAACAATTTGTATTTCACCACAGAACAAAAGATATATTTCTGTGTTTGCTTACAAAACAGCAGCAGAAAACCCCTTTTTGAACTGAAAAAACAACCTAAGTTTGTTCTCAGCATCACCATAGTGTGTCACTTCACAGAATGACACAGAGAATACAGTGGATCCGAAACGTTGTTTTGTGTTCTGTGGTGGTGAAGGAATTGACAACTAAGGCCAACTGCCTGTGGCTGTGACTGTCAGAGGAGATTGTGCTCATTCAATGAGTTTCATATGAACATCTGAGTTCAGTATTTGGGCTTAAAGGAAGAGATGTTGCCACAGCTGCACTACTAGAGAATTTGTTTAATTTTAGATTAATAAGTATGAAAGGCAAAAAAAAAAAAAAAGGGAAAAAAGTATATAAAATTGAGAATAAAGGATAAAAAACAAGGTTGGGTACCAAATAGCTCTTATTTCTACCATGAGGCAAAAATTATTTTAAAATTTTAGTTAAAACATGCAGGGTAGTTGTGGGGTTTTTCCTTTGCCAGACGTAAGGAGCTATTTCTGACTTTGAGTGCTGCTGAATGCAGTATGTCATAGTTTCCATTACTCTGAGTAGAGACTAAGAAAAGGATCTAAAGTCATTGGGAAAGAAAAAGACCTCAATAAGCCCCTTTGCTTTCATGTTTCTGTTTCTCCTCCTCTTTTTCTTAAGTTGCAAAAGAGGTATTACATCCTGACTGCTCCAATTTTTCTCTGATGTTTGGGTTAAAAAGAAGCCAAAAAAAAATAAACAACTTTTAAGAGGGAAAGGCAGCCAAATACTCAGTTCCCTGATATTTCTCAAAACTAAAGCCAATGTTAGGAATTATTTCATTATCCATCATTTTACATACATAAAGTAGCCACAAATTTATTCTAAAGACCTTTGGAACTCAAGAGATAAGGGCATAAGGCTCAGACTCATGTCTCTTAATCTTTGTGACATTACCTTTAAAACCTGTAAATCCTCCCTGCAAAACTGCCACAGGTTACACTTGGAATTCTAATTTGGTAAAATACTAGAATGTGGCCAGATCCCATCCAGAATATATTTTATTCCCTAAAACAAAATCACAGTATAAACAGTGTTGCAAGGTCAGGTTTGCTTATGGAGCTTGTCCCTTCTGCTCTGTTTAGTGTTGCACATGCATGACCAAGCACACATCCTGCTCATTCATGAGGATGTCTTTACCCGAGCTCAGAAAGATAACTAATACACCACATCTGCATCATCACTAGGTTAAACTTTCCACGACACGTTTGACTGTGACATTTATTCTTACCTGCTCTTCGGCAATGATGAGAGGCCCACTAAAAACATCCTTCTTTATGAAGACTGATGCCTGCACTGCCTGAGAAATTCTCTAGCTATCACAGCTGATCCAAGAATAAAGCGTGCAATTTCATAGGGCTTGGTAGCTTTTCAAAAAGCACTGCCTACATATTAAAGTAAGGTTCTTACAGCTTTTGAAACAATAAAGATTTTTATTCCTCCCTTGGCATTATATGGAAGCTGCTCCATGCTATTTGGTTGATGCTGTGTTTCTCATGGATACTACCAGACATAAATCTAACTTCTGTAAAAGGCAGACAAGTCAGAGTTTTCTGAAAAACAATAGCTACAAGTACTACTTCTCTTTTTGTATCAGAAGCAGGTTTGTTTAGGGTTTTGATTGTTTTTTGTGGTTTAGGTTTGTGGGTTTTTTAAGGCAGCAATTACCTTCTGAGAAATATTCACATTTTGTACTGGTTAGTAACAAAAAACATAAATATTTCTTAATCCTGGAATTTTTAGAAAGTTTGTATACGGCCTGCCATCTGAAAAATTCCTTTAGCAAACAGTCTTCCATTTCCAACAGGGAGCCTGGCCACCATGGCATAAATAGACTCATTATTCACTCCTAATTCATTGCAGTAAACACCAAAGAAACAATTTCTAAGTATCTCATTTGTGGCTATTTATAGCTCTGTGCAGCTTTTTCTTTCTTTTTTTTTTTTCCTTCTAAGCAATCTTCTTTGCCCTGTTCCAAATGTTTTTTAACTCAGAGGCAGTTCTGTTTTGTTGGCACTGCATTTTATTGCAATACCCTTTAAAAATGCATGTAAAATGATTCACTTTTCCAAGGCTATTGAATCATTAAACTTATATTGCTAGCCATCACCCTGTTTGCTTGTGAGATAAAACACAAGAATTATTTTTTATTCAAAAATTGGAAAATATTCATTATATAATTGAATAGAGATGCTAATTATCATCAGTATATTTACTTACTGAATCCCTTAGGAAATGCAAGCATTTTTAAATGTAATTATAAAAGTCCAAATAAATTTTAATGGATAAGTGATGGATGTGCTATTCTTACTGAACAAAAAGGAAGGCATATTTCATCTTAATGATGATGACTCATTTAAATGTTTCAATTTTATGATTATTACTCAATCAGTTCTTAGACACTTGGATTATATCAAATTGCATGTCATGTGTATAGGGATATGGGCACAGAGAGCCATAGAGAAAAGAAAACAATACTAAACAGCTGCAAAGTTAAGCATAGATTTAAGGCAGTTTGTGTTGCTGGCAACATTCAACATTTCTACAAAGTAGAACTTAATTTATCAAACAGAAAAATGAAGATCACATCATTAACTTGTGAGCATTTTATTCAGAGTGATTATCAAGCATTTCATAAGAACTATTTGGTTAAGGGCAAGAAAGAGGCCAGTTCATCAAAACAGCAATCACAGGCAGTAAGGATAAGACCATGTTATTTTGCTACTATTTTCTTTCTTGTTCACTACACATAAATACATAAATTTTGTGTTGCTCCCTGTGCAACACATAAATGAGATCCACAGAGCAGAGATCCGGCAGAACTGCTTAAAACAGAACACTGATTCATAATCAAAAGACATTTGAATATTTTTAGATGTCCTGTAAGTATGACCATGTATCACACCAGTGACTGAATGTTAGACTGGCAATATCCACATGGCTAACAGTGATAGCAATAGTACTGGCTCAGTCACAGCAAGCTAAAATACACTCAGCAGAAGAGGACCTATGGGACACCAAGTTGAAAACAAATCATCAAAGAACATTCAAAATAGGTATTTAGAATAATATTCTTAGCTGTAAGAAGTGTCAAATATGACAGCAGGTTGCCTAAGGGGGCTGCAGAATCTCCACCCCTGAAGATATTCAGATCTTGACCAAACATGGTCTCCAGCTGCCTGCATTAAACTGACCCCTTTGGTCATGGAGTTCTGTCAGATGATCTCTAGAGCTCTCTTCTGAAATAAACCACTCTAAGATTTTCTAACTTAAAGTATCTTTTAACTGGTTTTAGGTGGAACCATGGGGTGTTACAGTTAATCAACAGAGCATTTTGTAAATTAAGTTTTTTTCCTTCTGTCCTAGGTTACAATATGGATGTATTCTATTAAAACCAGCTGTGGGCCATTAGCTGTTATCTCCTGCTATGACCCACCCCTGATAACAGACAATGGCCCAGCAAGAAACCACTGCATGACTCACGGACTTATCTCATCCTATTGTGAGATGCTCCGCCCAGGAGGGAGGAGCCAAGCATTCCCACCTGGATATAACCTGGCCTTGGAACTGCCTGAGTTAGCCCTGTCTGCTGGATTCCCAGGGGGCAATAGCTACCACTGGACCTTCAGCTGGAGACCAGACCTGCTGTAGGATCACTGCTTCAACTGACCTACCTCATTTGGACTGCTGCCACCACCCTAATAGGGTGTCAGGTTGTATCTGACTTTGTCAGTGCTTTTTCCTTGTATTTCACTTATTTTTAATTTTTTCCTATTAAATTTTAATTCTGACTTGTGATCTCCCGCTGGTTTGTTTTCAAACCAATGCACTTTCCCCTGGTACCATATGAAATCCTATGGCAGCAGATACTGCACTGAAGATTAAGGGACACCTCTTTCAACATTAAAGATTGCCTTCAAAATGCACAATTACACAAGACCACTAGTCCTCATGAATGATGTTCTAAATAAATAGATGCAAAGAAAGAAAAAGAGCAATTCTGAGTACAAGATATGGAAGAACTAAAGGCATTTCATGCCTTTTATAACTTTTCATAGTATCCATTATTTTCAGATTAATCTCTTTACTATGGGTCACTTAAACATATAGATAATTTATCTCCAGAAAGAGACTATATTAAATTGATTTCCTTTTTGTCATTAAGAGATAGCCATCCAAATTTTTGTCATGCCTTAAAAAAATTAGTCACCAAACTTCAGTATATGCAGAACCATATGTGTAAACATATATAGTTTGGGAAGGATAATTCTTTTTCATCTTGTCCTCTTTTATGATGAAAAAAAGAACTAATATCAATTATTATTGTTCATGGACTTTTTATTGACTATGAATACAACTAATTATTTACATTTTGAACAGAATTTTTAAGAGGCTTTTAGTTAGAAAAAATGAAGTCATAAGAAAATAGAGCGCTCACAGTGCAAAAAAAAATGGTAGAAGAAAAACAAAACTTTCTGTCAGATACTGATTTAGCTTTGACTGAAGATTTTCAGCCAGCCCTGCTGACAACTCACTGATGATGACTGCTGTCCTTGTAGATTTTCAAAGAAAATAAATTAAGAAGAAAGAGGATATCTGTGCTTATAGAAAAAATATCACGTATGTACTACAGCTACTGCTTTTAACACTGATTAGTCAGTTACTGTGGACATAGGAAGCAATGAGGGCTGTATGTGTATGAGTGTGTGTTGCTACAACATAGTGATAAAGTTTCCACAATTTATGATTAATCATATTTGTTAAAATTTTAAATCTCAACCTGCAATTGGATCACTAAATATTTCAGCTGGTGCATTCAGCAAAAGGTTTTAAGAAACACAAAATCATTTGATCCTTCTGTATTGCACTATTGCGGTAACATTCCAGAAAAGACATAGTGACTTAGTCTCACTCAGGGACAGGAAGACCTAGACAGAAAGGACAAGGACAAAAATACTTAAACTGATAGGGTGATCATCTGGGTAACTATGCCCAAATTGCTTGCACATTTTTTTTAAGAAACTCGTGCTCTGGCAAAAAAATGTCATTTGTGTGCTGCACCAAAACCCCTGCTTAAGCCCACAGAGGAGCTCAATTCTTCAGTTCACTCCCTGGCCTTCTCTCCATAAGTAAAATAAGAATAATTTTGAGGTGTGATGTTGCATGCTCATTGTTTGTAGCTGCATGTCAAAAAGAAGAGGAAAATGCTTTGTTTACTAAGGCAGGGACAGAGAACAATGACAGTCACATGGAAATAATAACCCTGTTCTCCCAGAAGGATGTTAACAGTTATTATATTGCACCACAAGTATATGTCATCTCTAACCCAGCAATTTATTTACTCTTCCCTCAAAAATGAATGTACTGTAGCAGGAAATTTATAACAAGAATTTGAGGGGAAAGTAAATCAATCTTATCTTCAGCCAGCAAGCAATAATACACACTAACAGGGGCAGACAGGACTTGTCCAACACTGCGCCTCACTAAAGAGGAAGGTATTGATTTGTGTTTGCCTTTTTCTATTAACAGTAAAGAGTCTACAGCACTTTCACACATCATAGGATAAGGCTTAAGGGTGTCAAAAAGCAATATACAAACCTCAAAATGTTTGTAGTTTTGATTTGTGGAAGCTATGATCATTTTGAATGCTTATTTAAAGGTTTTCTCCTGCATCACCATCTTCTTTCAAACTAAGAGAACTTTTCTGTCATTGACCTTCTAATAATCTGTTCTCAACAGATCAGTTTTCGCTATATCACTAGTCCCATTCATTCTTGCTGCTTTGTGATACCAGAATATACTGATGATGCACATCCCATTTTCTTTATACAACCAACTTTATATTTAAGGTCCTTGGGCTTGCAGGTATTTGCTTCAATTTGTCAAACAAAATATAAAAATACCAAAAATTCTGATTACAAAAGGGTTCTTATAGCAACACATTTTGGTTTAAACTTTTAGGATATCATAAAATAGCAGGGTTATTCAATATGTGATATATATGTCAATTATACAACTTCACTTATCATTATGTCAGATAAATATAATGTTAGTCTTCTGAAATGCGATTGGCTATGGACATATATTGTCTTGGTAAACAAAAAATCCTTGCATTATTCCTAATAAACTCTCACAGGCCATCATGAAGAATTTTTTTATGTATACCTCAAGTTTTATATTCAGATGAAAACTATTTAGTAGGTATTGCATACTGAATTACATGCTATGGTCATGGAGTAAGAAAACCTTTTAACCAGATTTTCAGAATTCACCAATATACTTTGCACTGTGCAAGATGAAAGATGTCTCCAAGGAAAAAACTGCAGCTAAAAGACTAATAGGTAAAGATGAAGTTTAGGCTGGTAAGTAAATAGAAAAATGCATCTTTTATTAAGCAGTTTTTGAACAAAAAGAAAGAAAACTTTTGTTAATTAACAGATTAGCTATGGGATAGTCACGTCCGTTTTGATAAGTTAACATCTCAAACTTTTTGAGAACTATATATTCTAGTAAAATTGATCTTCAAACATCTCTAATAGTAGGAAGAAATGGAAGAAAGAGAGTACTTTCTTACAGAGGGTACTGGGTCATATCCTCAGCCACAGAATCCATTAGAAGGAGCTGTGTATGTATCTGAGAAGCATTTAAATGCAGAATATACAGCTTGATTGATACAAAAAAAATCAGTTTTATTTTCTTTTTTCCCTGGAAACTGACAGACACTGATGGACATTTTAGATACTACATTATTCTTACCAGCTTTCTGGTGGCCAGGGTGCCTAATTTTCCTAGAAATGCAGAAGGTTGACAAGCATGTCAAGGAATTTAAGGAAAAACCACTTGTGCAGCAAATGAATGCTGGATGCCGTACTGTAAGGCACTGAAAATAACATTGAAAAATTATGTTTAAGAACTAATTACTGCCCTAGGTGATTAATTTAAGGTGAGATTTATTCTCCTTTAAGCTAGGGGCAAAATTCAGATGCCTTATGGCTTCCTAGTGTCATTTTAGTAATGTGAAGTGTCCTACCTGGTCTCTAGCAGCCACTCCAGAAAGGTAATGTGTCTCTTGTCCTGTGTCACAATTGGTAGACTGCACAATTGATAGACTGCACAATTGTGCAGATGCTGGCCTTATAATGTCACCCTGACCTGTTTCACCTGAGCCTAGTCACCAACACCAAGATAGCTGAATCCTAACCTTGTTCTTCTGCAGCTGTTTGTGGGGCAGTTTAGTCAGACATGTTCTTCCAGGTGTGCCAAACCATAATAGACTCCTACCTCTGGTCAAGTGAATTAAACTTCTGTATATCTTCTGCTTGTTCTTTCTTTTTACCATCAGGAAACTGCAGCACTGTTCTCATGGGTTTCACAAGCTGATACCACTGCATCTCTGACATAACAACTGAAGGCTCAGTCTGTTTGTAGATGGAAATCTAATACAAGGGGAGAGAGGGTGGGTTTTGTATGCCCATATGAACAAAAACAAAGAGGCAGAAAATAGAAATTGTTGGTCATGTATCCCATTAGCACATGACTTGCTTCAGCAAATGTTAATTCCACTGTCCCTAAGGGGATGTTTTTATTGATATCTGTAGAAACCATGAGTGAGTTGCACACAGACTGTTTCAGGAACATTTTTCAGACTCACACTGCAATCACCCTCCAAATATTCAAAGTCAAGAAGACTTGATATGAATGAAATTTGAAATCTTCAGGTAATGAGACTAGCATCCTTCAATTCAACTAATCAGACCTTTGCATCTGAATCTTAAAAACACTACTTATGTATAAATGGTGTAGTGGTATAAGGCACAGGAATCAGAACTTTAGACTCCTGTTTTGACTTATTCACATTTTCTCCTAAGTGGCAAAGAAACTGAAAACATATTATCCCTCAGTATAATTTTAGCCTCTGATCCTGAGAACACCCAGGCAAATGTATGCATAGCCCTTTATGTTGTCTCATAGAAGACATAAAAATTAGGCTAAAAAATGTCTTTGGTTTTTATATAATTTCTAGCTAGGTATTCACCCTTTATAGAATTTATTGACTTTTTGTGAGCTGTGAGGTACATAGTGCATTCCACTATATTCTCCAGGCTCAGAAGTTGTGTGTGCTTCAGATCAGGAATCCTTGCCATTGATTTGTCTGCATTTCTGAAAAGGTGACTGGCAAGAGACATTTTGATTTTGCAATTTTGATAAAGCGAGTTGGCCTTGTGCTTGACTGATACCTCATTGGAGTAAGCCACAGTTCTTTCAGCCTGAGCTGGTGTTGCTACAGCTGCTGCTGGAAGCCCTGTAGTGTTCCATTAGTTCTATAAAAGACAGGCTTGGTCTAGAGTAACACCTGCACTCACACACGCACACACAAAACCAAACCAAAAAACCTCCCCTCTGACTGATTAATTGTGATGATGTAATTGGACTATAACAGGGGAAATCCATTCTATATGATTAATGATCATTTAAAATTGATGTTTGATGCCATTTTAGTGTGTCTGTTGTAAACAGTCCATCCTATAAGGTTATGTTAGCTTTCTGAGCACTTTATAAAGCAGGGAACCATTATTCTCCCCATTTTACAGATTTGTAGACTGCAGCAAAGATTGGTGCAGTGACTTGCCTAGTGGGGGGTCAGCTTTCTCAATATCGTGCTGTAATCCGTTTTGAAGCACTGGTGAATTTCTGTGTTGTACTTGCCTGCGGCCATTAGATGTGAAAATGGTCCACTAATAGAGTTTTTATCAGCTTGAGACAGCCAAAGTGCTCCCTCTACCAGTGTTCTGGAAGCAATTTACTAGGTAACTCTTCATGACTGTGACAGGCAAAGGTAAATCCCATGTGGGAGTTCTGTTTTTCTTTGTTTCTGCAGCAGTACAAGTGCAAGTAATCAAAGGAAGGTTAGGGAAACTGAATGATGGTTCAGAAAGTGTCTTGCAGTAGCCTTCATGATTTGATGTGTCAGTAGCAGGCCATATACCCATTAAATTCCCATTGTAAAACTCTAAACATGTCGGATAAAATCTGTCATATCAAATCTAAAAATACACAGGTTTTCGTGGCTGTTTGGTACTTTCTCTGAAAGCTAACTTGGTATTTTGATGCTATCCCATGCCATTAAAGTGCCAGAATTGAATCCTGAGCATTGCATGTCCTAGAACAATTATACCTATTCATAGAGGTCAGCTAAATCTTACAATGACTAATATGTACCCTGTTCTCTTGTGCTGTAAGTTTAGGAATACAGAGAGTGTCTGTAGTGCTTTTGTATCAATATTAAACTAAGAGAACTAACATGAGCAAAGATAAAACTTGGAATCCAAACACCTTCAAAGAAAGGGAAACATTTGTCACCCAATCCAAAACTTAAGGCATAAATCACATGGTACATCATTAGTTGAGATTTGACTCCTTTTAAAGCTGAATAAAAATTGTGAGGCTACCTGTCCTCCTGGACTTTTGGTCAAAAATGGGGAAAGAGTTTCTGAAGACAATTGCGATGCAACCAGTAATCCATTTGGACATTTCAGTTAAGCAGAACTCAATTCCTCATTCTTTTTCAGCCCTTGGACTACATAATTGGGCCCAAAAACACAGTGTTAAACTAATTTGTCTAAACAGGGAATCCTTCAGGGTGCTTGTGAAATATTTAATTCAGTAAGCGTGAACCATGCTATCTTAAATAATACACTAGATAATCCCAGAATGTCACTGAGAAAATATATTATTTCTGGTATACAGTGATTTGCATTTGTCTCCTAACTTAGAATATCAACTTGTTTGCAGTTTTCACCACTTCTGTACTTTGTCATTAAGAAATATAATAGAGAGTGCTAATTTCACTAATCAGAACATCAATGTATGTCTGATTTAATCTAAAATGTTAATGAAGATATCTGTGAGCCTAGTTATAATTTTAAATTAAGTTGGCCTAAATGAAGAAATTGCTCCTTTTTACATTAGTTTAAGGCAGGGCAAAATTTGCCCAAGGGAAATGGAAACCACCTATTGCTTAAAAAGAGCAGTTCATTTTTGGTATCTTCTCTCTGGGATCCAGTGACAGGATTGATAGAAATGCCTAAAAACTGTATCAGGAAAGATTCAGACCAGACATTAGGAAGCAATTCTTTACCTTCAGGGTGATCAAACACTGGAACAGGATTCCTAGAGAGGTAGTTGATGATCCTTGCGGGTTTCTTCAGAAACTGAAAATATTCTATTCCATTCCAGTCAATATTTTTCCCTTTGCTTCTTAGTTGAATCCTATCAGTTTCTAGTTGAACCACAAGTCCTTTCAAATAAGCATATAACATAAATTTTCAAAACAATAATTACAAGACAAGTCACAGGTGTCATATTTCAATGAGGAAAAATAAATTGGAACAAGTAAACTGGAGAATTTTTACACAGATACCTTTTTCACAAGTATGTGTTTTCTGTAGAGATAACAACATTGTGCAATACAATGCTTGAGACTTTCAATAGGTAACTTTCATGTTTTATTCTCTTTTTCTATGCTATCATTTCCTCTTGCATATTACCAACCACAGTAAAAACACTGACTTTTATTAATCTGTACAAGCTCTTCACCTAATTTAACTCAATGGCATTTGCAGGTACAATACTGAGTTAAATACTCAATTAATAATCAATAACTAGATTTTAAGCTTTTTCCAGAAACCAGATTTAACAAATGTGCTCTATGAAGAGTTAGATTAAAAGGTTATATGCTTACTTGACTTACTAAAATAATAAGAAAAAGTAAAATAGGCCCATGTTCTGTTCTCCTTTATACCCATTTAAACACAGAATAACTTTGGAATATCAGGAATAAAGCTTGCCAGAGTAAGCCATCCATTCCTCACCTCCAGACCTTATTATTTCAACTCATTATGTCTGGGAATTAATCCAAGCAGGTGTTGAAAAGGAAGTTTTGAAATTCATCAACCCATCTTTTTAGTGACACATAGGTCTCTGAATACATCACCCCACATTACAGTTTCTTAATATTCAGAGTCCTCTATAGCAAAAGACCAAGCTTTTCTTTTCAGAAATCATGACCTCCCTTGACAACTGTTATAATTGAAAGAAACCATGAAGTTTTCTGTCAAGAAGAAAAGACTTGCAAGCATAGAAGATAGAACTTTTGCAAGAGCTGCGCAGAGATTGAGGATCTCACTTTTACATGTGATATGAGCTTGTGAAATGAGCTCAGATTTCACAGCTTTCAGATTTAAATGCAAAATCCATTTCTTTTACTTATCTTTCTCTAAACAGCTTTCTCCCAGTGTTGTTTTCTGGCCTAGCTTAATTTTCTTGGTGTCAATGTGAGAGGTTAGAGGAGAAACAAGTACCCAGACAGACTCTTGGAACAGTCTTTCATCTTTTTCTTATCTCATCCACAGTCTCAGGGATTTTCTTAGCATAAGAATACAGAAAAGTTGGTGACATTTTTCCCCTTCTCTCCTGTCTTTAGTGCAAAATTTCATAGAGATGTCCAAGATGACTTTTCAATTTATCTATCTCTGTCTGTGTTGGTCACAGATCCATAAATCACAAGGGCTTTGTTAGGCTCAGGATGGCTGGAGACAAATCTGCCCTGGTCTGGAGTCAGAACGGCTCTGTTCACATGAAATGGCTGCTGAAAACTACAGAGCAGGATCCATTGGTTTTGGTGCAGAGCTACATATCTAACATTTCTGGATCCAAGCTGGTTCGTTTATCTGCTACTCTGCTGAGCCAGGTAGGTTAAGTGTTTGATAATTCATTCATCTGTCTATCCCAAATTCAATGTTGGAGACTAGCTATTTATTGTTGTGTACAACTGCTTTTTGATCTTGCTGAGTAGTCAGTATATTTAACCACTGAGGAAAAATAAAAAAGGGGTATGCATCTCTTCACAATAATTTAATTCCAACCCTACATTCTTTTCACTCTTGCTGGCCTGTCCACTTGTGTTTGGTATTCTTTTCCATATGGCTCAATTCCAGCTACATTCTTCTAACCTATGAAAAAATAAAAATAAATAATACAGCTAAGGTGCTTTCTGCTTTTTCCATACAATTATTATCATATAGGGTGTTTTACATTCCATTCTCCATTTCCAGGATGTTCATATCTTTACCATAAACTCTTCAAAACATGGATCATCAAGTAGTCTGTGTTCATACAATGCTTATCTCACAGTAGTTCTTCTCTTATTTAGGCTTTGGGTAGTGTGACGACAGATACGATCAATAGTAATAATAATAAACACAGATCATCACAGCTTATTTTCAACATAGATCAACACAAGATGAAATTTAATGGTCTCAAGTATATTGCAGGCTTGAAAAAATGATAATAATAATCCTTTTTGCCTTAACCACTATGAATCTTTGAAGATAATTATCTATCTCTCCTAACTTTAGTTTCTTGAAATAGCTTCAAGACAACAGATAGGGAGATTAGATACAGATACAGAATAAAATTGATTACTGTGTGTAAAGAAAGTGGGCTTAAGAACATGCTATAAATTATAGCTAAAATTCTGAAGGAAAAAAAAACCCAAAACAAATCCTAAAACTTATGAAGACCAGTGTACTATGTCTATTTGTATTTTGAACAAATGTGTGTGCAAGAAGGCATGTCTATAACACTCACTATGTTATTAAGTCCTTAAGTAATTATTTCAGGATTAAATTTTAAAAGACAATCCTATAGCTCCGACTTATTCAAATGGACATAAACTCAAGTTAGTTGCTGGGTTTATTCCAGTAATAACCTTAAAAAAGTAGAACTGAATGTATACCAGTCAATGCATGTAGCAGATGAAAAGCTTAAGGTTTACTTTGCTGCTGCCTAAATAGCAGTTGCCTGCCTACCTTGTCCACTTTGTTCACAGTAAATGATGATGTTAATGGAGTAATCCCAGTGGAATCAAACAAATGGAGAAGAGCAAACAGAATATGTTTATTCAACGGGATGGGAGAGTGATCAGACTAATCACACAGTTTGTAATCTGGTGACAGTAGTTTGAAAATATCCAGCAAAAGCTTTAAAAAGTTAACTAAAGACACAAATAGGATTAACAAATAGGTGTGAAGTTTAGATTGTGATAGACTAATTTGATAACAGTTTTCAGAAGAAGGGCTATTGGTCTTCTAGGCAACAGGAAAGTAAATTAGCTTAATCTAGCTTTATTTAACAAAGTATTTCATATGGTTGCATATGAAAATCTATTATCCAAACTGGGTAAAGCGGTATAAAATAACTGACTTTTAAAGTGAAGAAGTGAACAATGCTGAAAGAGAAAACATAATTGTACAAGGAAGTTACTAGTGCAATTTTTCAAGGACAGGTTTTAAGATTAGTCTTATTTTGTAATATTCATTTTTTGATGTGAAAAAATAGATTTGTAGAGTGAAATTTCCTATTGATTCAAAGACAAGAGGTTTCTGTTCCTATGGGAGAGGAATAACTGCAAAGGAGACAAGAATTTCTTTATTTTAAAACCCATTTCCTTAGATAAATTAAGAAAAAATTGTTCAGTCACAGACTCTCAGATTTCTTTTTCTTTATATAGGTCACATGAGTTGAATAGAGTTCCAGGACAAAGCCAGCCAAGGAGTGGTAGATATAGCTCAGGCTTGCTGGAGAGCCATGTTCTCAGGAATTCCAACTGGAAGTCAGATGAGGCAGAGTATTTCAAGTAAGAACTGATAACTACGTGCGGAGTAACCAAATCTCATATTGCATTTCTAACTGCTGCAAATCTGTAGCTCACCTAATTACCTTATAGACCCTTCCATTTAAACAAAATTGAGTTGTGTGTCTGGAATATGAAAATGAATCCTCGTCTATCAGCTTGTTTCAGCTGCCCACATAGAGGCACATGGAGTGATCAGAGAAGCCTGTCTCAAGATATCACATCACAGTTTGGGTCATATCTGTCAGTCCCATGTGACGCCCAAGATAACCAATTGTATTTGACTCCATCTCTCTGCTACCTGATGTCCATACCCCAAGTAGCATTAAAGAGGGATCTTCATATACTTCAGCTTTAGATTAACAAAAAAGGCAGAAACAACAAATAAGTTATGATGATGGAATATATTCTGTCTCCTATATACAGACAGTATAAAAAAATAAACTCATATAATATTTCTTGTTTTTCTTGGCATTTTAGAATGTTTTCCCCTGCAGCAACATAGCTTGTGTAAAAAACAAACTTCTTGGATCTTATGCCTTTCAGATGAAACTCCAGTTCAACAGATATATATGTTACATATATAAAAAAAATTTATCTTCGTACAAAAGCAACACTACTGCCAATATTGTCCTCCTCAGTCTTGTATAAATAATTAATTTAAATGCTCCCCATGCTGGACAGGTATAGAGTATATTTTCAATGCTGAATACTTTATCTCATAGTCACATTTCAAATTATTTTATTTTTTATAATTTTTCATTTTAATAAGATATCAATTATTGAAATGTCATCTTGGTAGTGGGCTTTCTACATAGTGATACATTTCTCTTTCTTGCTTCTTTAATTTTGACAAAAAAACCCCTCCACCCCGCATTTCCATCATAATAGCTATTATTCTTACTGCTATTAACCTGTTGTTTTGAGGTCAGGGGAGTTTGAATTCCTTCCTATTTTTCACTGCTTTGGCTTTTCCTGCTGCATTATTAAGTATCACCATACTTTATTTCTCACATTCATTATCTCTCTGGAGTTAATACACAAAATCTATTTATCTCTAATAATATGAGATAAAATTGATTATTTTCTATCATAAACAGTATTTACTGCAAGCAGAAAATTATAAATCTACTCAGCACAGTTTAAATTTGGTCTGACAGAGAGTAAAGCTATATTTCGTGCTCTGATTTGGCTGGGGTTAGTCAGGATGGTTTTTGTTTTTCTTTTAGAGATCAGAAAAAGAAAATTAGAGAACTCATCTTATAAAATTATTCCTGGCTTGGCTGACACCGCTGCATTTGATTAATATTGGCTTTGTCTACCTAAGGGATCTTCAACAACCATTTTAAAGTTAGGTCAAGATTCAGGTTAATTGCTATTCCTGGGTAATTCATAGCTTAGCTTGAATTAGTTGACAAAATGGATGCTACCTAAAAACTCTTCATCTTCACAAGAAGCCTCTTCATAAGGCACAATTTTTTATAGAATGCAAGGATCTTTTCCCACGTTGTTGTCTACCCATCCACAGAATGAAATCCATTGAAGCGCCTGGGCAGAAGTACTCATCAACATGCCACTTTTAAAAATATAAAAAAAGAAAAAAGCACAAGTAAAAATATTTGCATTGCAATCTGAAGCAGCAGAAATCATTCTATCTTCTCTGCCTTATGGAACCTTAATCAAATCCTATTCATCCTAAAATAAAACATTACTGTAGCTTTAAAAGGGTACATTATCTTCATTATCTAGATGTGACAATAATGCATGACACCAGGGAGGCAACAGGATATACAATTTTGGAGAAAACTTGCAGCAAAAGTGCCCTCTTTTAATTGCTTTGACTTTTAAACTGTTTTAAACTATTCGCCAGACTATAATCTCAGTGATTTCGGTGTTTATCTGAAGATATTCCAGGAACTTTGATAGAGTTATTTTGTTTTAAAAGTGTCTAAAGCAAATATGGCATCTAAAAACTACAAGTTTACGGCCTCTTTCAGTACAAATAATTAGTAAAACAGGGTTGCATCACTGTCTCCTGTCAATCAGATTAGCTGTTGTTGCAATGAAAGCCTCCAGGCAAAATCCTAAAGTTATGTTTAAAAGCATCATAAAACTTTAGAAATTTTCTGACTGCATGAAATGGTGAAAAAACCAAAGTTTCATTAATTTTTCTGTTCAAGTTAATAGTTACTTCATTCCTATGATTGTGTATATATTCTAAGACCAAGTTGAAGTCTTCCAAATGGCCAGAGACACACAAAATTTTGTGTCCTTCCTTTTATCAGTGAGGAAGTTTTCTTCTGTGCATGTATGCATGTGAGTGTAGTTCAAGTGTTCACGCAGATACAGACAAGCTGAGCAAACAGAAGCGACCACGGCTCAAACACTTCCTTGTTTCATTTTCTAAATTTTTGTACAAAGTGGTTGAAAAGAGCCTGGCAAGAGACACATGGAGGAAGATCAAACACAGAATCACAGAATCTATTAGGTTGGAAAAGACCTTTGAGATCACCAGACCCAGCCTATAACCTAACACCACCATGTCACCTAGACCATGGCATCATGTGCCTCATCCAGTCTTTCCTTAAACACCTCCCGGGACGGCAACTTCACCACCTCCCTGGGTGGCCCATTCCAATGTCTAATCACTCTTTCGGAAAAGACACTCTTCCTAATGTCCAGCCTAAACCTCCCCTAGCTCAGCTTAAGATTGGGTCCTATTGACCTTTTGCTGGTTGCCTGGGAGAAGAGACCAATCCCCACCTGGCTTCAGCCTCCTTTCAGGGAGATGTGGAGTAGTAATTTCCCCCCTGAGCCTCTGGAAGGGGCCTCTGCCTAATGTCCTCAAACAGTGAATTACAATAGAGGGCTCTGAGGAAACAACTTATGGATGTTGGTAATTATGCCACATACATAGCCCTGCCTTTACCTTAAAGTGAAGCAGCAACTGTTCACAACTGCTCAGTTTTGCTCAGCAATAGAATTGATGGACAGAATTGTTTTCTGTTAAGAAAATCCTTTAAGAGATGCAGAAACCAATGTCAGCAAAGCTCCCCATGCTGGTCTCTGCACAGCATGATCTGCATCTCTGGAGGTCCATCTGATGCTGCAGGGCCTGGGGCTCTCTGACACTTGAGGATGCATAGGATAATCTAAACTATCCTTTTTATTTCTCCTGATGGCTCCAATATATGGTGTTTTAAGCAAAGTCTGAGTGCCCTTCTCACTGGGATTACAACAAGCACTTATACCAATGCATTAAATTGGCTTTTGAGAGGATGGAAACTAGTGGCTCTCACAAAGTCGAGAGCAAAATTCAGAGATTTTACTGTATGGCAATGGATTGATGATGTAGACGGCAGGAAGACCTCCTGTAATCCCTAGCTGAGCAACTGTCTCTCTCTTAAGTGACAAGCAGGGGCAAGTTGAGAATCACCACAAACTGCACCAAAAGCAGCTGGAAAGCACAACTGATTTGAGCCAATGTGACCCCCTGTCAAAACCAGGATGAGCAGAGTTATTATAGCTTAGAATGTAGCCACTGCATAACCCCACTGATCTCTCCACAGAGCCCACAGACAACATGAGGGCAAAATGAAGCTCTTTTAGCTTTTGTTTGCCAGATTTTCCATCCCACCATCAAAATAGATATTGGATGTCCTCAAGTGAGTTCCGTACTGACCTTCTCAATGCTTCATTCAAATGAATTTAAAGTCTCAAATGTTCAAATAAGTTCAAATATTTTTCGTAATAATAGCAAGATATTGGGTTTTTTATTTAGCCTCATTTTTATGAAAAAGTAAAACTAGAATCTCAAATTTTGTTTATTTTTCTACAAATTCTTGCTTACAAAAACTCCTCACCTTGTCACAGCAAAAATTCTCACAAAAACAGCACAACTCACTGAACTTATAATTTGGGTATTGAAATTTATGTCAGAAATGAAAAAAAATAAATACATAATAACAGATAGTGTGGATTACCAGTATAGTAAGTGGTAAGATGTATATTAGGTAAACATCATTTGATATTCCAAAATTTAAGGATATGTTTGAGAAACATAGATATACTGTGTCTGACTGAGACAAAGTTATTTCATAGAAGCCCACATAGTGCTGTGTTTTGGATTTGTGCCTAAAACCACTGACAGCACATTGCTGAACAACGCTTGCACAGCCTCAGGGCTTTCTTTTTTCCCACCCTGTCCCCTGAGCAATAGTCTGAGGGTACGCAAGAAGTTGGGACAGCTGAACCAAACTGATAAAAGGGATATTTTATACCCTGCAATGTCATGCTCAGCAATTAAAATTAAGGGTAGATGAAGAAAGAGTGGGTTAATGGGGGAGGAGAAGGGGTGGTGTTTGTCTTCCAAGGTGGCTGTTGCTCAGAGATTGGCTGAGGATTGGTCAGCTTGGGGCAGAGAGTGTGTGATGGCAGGCTTAGCTGCTTGTCTGGGCAAACCAGCACAGAGGGTTGAATTCTAGAATGTGGGGAATTGTATCTTGGGTGTAGTAAAACTGATGGTGATCTGAGTTTAAGAGATTTTGGACAACTGGGAATGTACCGATTGATGACCACATAGGTTTATATTAAAAAAACTATTTGACCATTGACCTGTATTTTCTGAAGTACTTTTGGCTATCAGCAGCCATTTCATTTACAAGACCTTATTTTCTGCTAAAGTCCATGAATGGTGCATAGTAATACGCTTGTGGAAATCATCAGTTGTGGGGCTTTGTCTTGTATTAATTTCAGAATCACAGAATATTCTGAGTTGGAAGGGACCCACAAAGATCATCAAGTCCAACTCTCGAAGTGAATGACCTTTACAGGGATCAAACCTGTGACCTTGGTATTATTAGCACCATGCTTTAAACAACTGACACCTTGTGGTTGCTGGATATCCCCAGAATAAAAAATAACAGCTCTGGAAAATGGAAAAATAATTCTAGTCTTGAGGAGGCTGGCAAAGAGGAGGAGGAGCTCAGAACAACTGTAACTCATGAAAAAAGTCAAAAGCACAATATGCAAAGAAGTTAAAGAAATGCAATCCTAGCAAATGTACACCATTTAATAAAAACAAAGGTTATATAAAGCACAGTACAGTTGATTCAAATTAATCAAATCAAGCAGCTACTTCCTAAAGAAAATTAATAGTATCTGTAATCTATCCAAAAATATAACAGAGGTGCATGCACATACTGTGATAAGTAAGTTCTCAAAGCAATCAAACCTTCTGCCTACGTAATGCCCTTGATGGGCTTTGATGATTTCTATTGCAAAGTAAATAGTAAAAGAAGCTGAAACTCTTTAATATTCCTTTCCAGACAAGAAGTATTTCTATTTCCATATTGCATAATGTTTCATCTTCCTTGTTCCCTGTGTTTATCTGAACTGCAGTACTCAAACATATGAGACTAGAAAAATATTATAAAGGAAAGGTAGCTACTGAATTATTTTAGGGATAGATGACTATCTGAAAAAGATAGGAAGGCAGAAGAATACCAAGTGCATTAGGAAGACATAGGTAAAGGAACTGAGGAAAGGTGAGAAAAGCTCACCCAGGGAAGGCCAGATTTTATGAAGGAGGAAGCAAATTTTAAAAGGAATAAAAGATTTGGAGTTGACATTGAAAGGTAATATAGGCAAATGACACACTGGGAATGTCTCCCCTTATGAAAGGTTTTATGTTTATTAAAATTAGTATATTTAGGCATAACTTTCAACTGCTTTACCTAGAAGTCTATAAAATATTTCTTTCTATATTTCTGCGGTTTTTAAAAGCATACTAGATCATTTTCAGCGGTAGTTAACAGTTTAGTTTTTCCTGAAGTGAATTACATTATACTACTGCCTAGCAGACAAAGCAGACAGCAACAAATAAAATCATGAAAATATTTTTGAGAATCCTTACTGTCACTGTGTTATTGACATGTTAGTGTTTACCACAGTGATGGAAGGAATTTTGAGATTAGTTTGTTTTCACATGATGCAGTGATCATGTAATGGTTGTCCTCCTGGTGATGACAAAGATTTTTCCTTGTGTGCTAGCATTGATTTGTGGTGATTTTTTCTCTTTAATGAAAAAAGAAAAAATTGAAAATTTATTTTAAAAAATCAGCAACAACACAAACACCCTCCAAAACCAGGAACTAAATAGTGGAAACCTGCATATTAATAGGCATGAGAGATGGAGCAATTTCTCCTAGGTAATCAGCTTTACTAGGCATGGACATACTGAGAAATAAAAGACTAGGCAGTATGACTACCTCATGGGCATGATAGCAGAAAAGTTAACTACAGCTCAACAATTAAATAAAGGATGAGGAAGGTAGGAAAGGTGCCACCTAGGCTAGGGTGCAAAGTAATCTGCACATTGTGTCTGATAAGAGGGATGCTGTATGTGAGAGAAAAAAAAAAGCATCTTCTATAATAAGATCTTGAAATCACTTTCTGTTATTTCTCCTGTGATTTGTTATTCCTGCCCACATACAGCCTTTGAGTCTAGGTTTAACTTTTTAATGAGTAGGGGTTAAAGAATTCCCTGAGTGTTTTAGCTGTGTAGCTATAGAGTACCTCACCCTAAAGCACCCATGGGAAGGGCAGGAGAACAATGGAGCAATCACACTCATATGTTTTTTCTCATATTTAGTAAACAATAAGTCCTAATAAAGAGGGGGAAGGAAATTAGTATGTTCATAACAAGTGGAGTAAAGAAATACTGGTGGTTGAATGCCTGAAGATCTGAATAGGTTAAACATAGAGCCTCTAAATATGGGATTTACTTATTTCAAATGTAGAGTTCTTATTGGTGTATGCCTAAAGAGTAAGATCCAGGTATATGCAACAATATCAGTCTTAACATAATTAAATTCACTTTTCTAATAAACCTTTTTTACTTTGTACTATAACTGAAGACTTAGATTCATAGCCTTCCCTACCTCCCCATCTGACTCTTCTCAGGCTCCAGTTGTCCTTTTCTGTTCTCCCTGACACAGAAAATATGCCTTTATTTATCCTGGCTGGGGGTAGGAATGGCTTGTGAATCTTTGCTTATTTACATCTAAACTCAGAAAGAGACAGCCAGGATGGGTATCCCTTGGTTCTGTCTGGAGCTTCCCTTTAAAAAAAGGTTACGTTTTATGCAGGTTCCTAAGTAAAGTGTGTGAAAATTCATTAGAGCTACTCCAAACAGTGCAGATGATAGTTGTGCAGCTAATTAGTCAACAGTTTGTAGTTTGCAGTCCTTTCACTGCAGAAGAAAAGGTAAAGCAAGAGTTCACTTCTGTTCCCAGTTAGAAAAAGAATTGCAGGAGCTGTGTGCTATCAAAGCTCCAGGTACAGCTCAGAGACACTTGACCACAATGAACAAGAAAACTGAGTAAAGGCAAAAAAGTTCAGATATTTATATCTGTATCTACATTTTAATAGATCTATCTGCTCTCAGTAAATAAAGAGTACAAATATAATAAAGAATTATAGTCAAAGCACTGAGCTTCGGGGTAATCTGAAGCAGCTGCATGGTTTTAATATAACAAATCTTGCTCAGTAAGGCTTTACTAGCACAGGTGGTACTGTACATTATTCTCCCTAGAAAATAGTTATGATATTTCATTACAGCCATCGTTCAGAGTTACAGCATTCTTCTTTCCAAAGGAGGCAGCCGAGATGAGGTCTGTAACGTGAGCTGGGAGCGTGTTTGCTGGTACCTGGAAGATGATTAACAGTCATTCGATGCAACATGCAACATTTGCAAAAGTGAGAATAATAAAATCAGTGAGCCAAACAAAAGACCCATATGTTGAGTTATTTATCACCCAGGAGGTATACTAGGAAAAGAGTGCTGATCATCTCACTGGGGATTTTCTCAATATACATATTACCAATTTAAGGTTAGAATCTTTATGTGTGATGATCACTGATGGTTAGCTTACACAATCATTTTGATAATTTTTTTATTATTATTATTTCTTTTTGCTTGTATGGAGTAACATGAGCATTTCTCACCAATCTATAAGCACTATTAGCAAAGTAAGGAAATTTGACTTGCTGGGCCAGTCAAACCTTATTTGAAAGTAAGGTTTTACTTTAATATTCAAGAGTTCATTCTGAATAAAGAGAAATACAGTCTTGTTTTATCACATTTACAAATAGATATGCTGAATGGGAAAGCAATGAACAAAAAATAGGTGAAAATTAAATGGATGAAATTACTTCCTATTTGAGTTTTCATTGCTGACCCTTGAAACAAGCAGCAGCTAAAGAAAACTCTTTGACAATTTTTGAATGTTTCATGTTATTCATAGCAGAACTGCGATATAATATATATATCACATATATTACAGATATATATTATGTACTTTTTTATATCTATATANAACTGCTCTCAGTAAATAAAGAGTACAAATATAATAAAGAATTATAGTCAAAGCACTGAGCTTCGGGGTAATCTGAAGCAGCTGCATGGTTTTAATATAACAAATCTTGCTCAGTAAGGCTTTACTAGCACAGGTGGTACTGTACATTATTCTCCCTAGAAAATAGTTATGATATTTCATTACAGCCATCGTTCAGAGTTACAGCATTCTTCTTTCCAAAGGAGGCAGCCGAGATGAGGTCTGTAACGTGAGCTGGGAGCGTGTTTGCTGGTACCTGGAAGATGATTAACAGTCATTCGATGCAACATGCAACATTTGCAAAAGTGAGAATAATAAAATCAGTGAGCCAAACAAAAGACCCATATGTTGAGTTATTTATCACCCAGGAGGTATACTAGGAAAAGAGTGCTGATCATCTCACTGGGGATTTTCTCAATATACATATTACCAATTTAAGGTTAGAATCTTTATGTGTGATGATCACTGATGGTTAGCTTACACAATCATTTTGATAATTTTTTTATTATTATTATTTCTTTTTGCTTGTATGGAGTAACATGAGCATTTCTCACCAATCTATAAGCACTATTAGCAAAGTAAGGAAATTTGACTTGCTGGGCCAGTCAAACCTTATTTGAAAGTAAGGTTTTACTTTAATATTCAAGAGTTCATTCTGAATAAAGAGAAATACAGTCTTGTTTTATCACATTTACAAATAGATATGCTGAATGGGAAAGCAATGAACAAAAAATAGGTGAAAATTAAATGGATGAAATTACTTCCTATTTGAGTTTTCATTGCTGACCCTTGAAACAAGCAGCAGCTAAAGAAAACTCTTTGACAATTTTTGAATGTTTCATGTTATTCATAGCAGAACTGCGATATAATATATATATCACATATATTACAGATATATATTATGTACTTTTTTATATCTATATATATATAAATATTTTCATTTTTGTCAAATTTGAACAGTTTGAACTTGCTGTAACTGTTCTGCTCAGGTAAGGTGACAGCTTTTCTTTTTTGTTTTTTCCTATCTCCATCTGTGGTTTTATTTTCTCTGAAAAAAAAAAAAAAAGAGGGGGTTTCTCCTTCTTTTATTACTGTAAAAATGCAAACTTTTTTATGAGTAAGGAAACTTCAAATACGCTCAAATATTTTTCCTACACATAGTCAACAGCTTCCCTGCTCATAATGATTTCACACAATAATCTAGCAGAAATTTGTTCACATTAGCTGCAAATATGTTATTCCTTGTGACATATCAAAGCTATTTGTCAGAATTCATGACTTTGAAGCTGGAAACACTAAAAATGGAAAATCCTTAAATTTCAAGCATCTTTATTTCAATAGGTTCTTCTGGATTCACAAATTTCATCGGAAGAAAGATTTGCTATCACTTTATGAAATTCATGATTAAACTGCTTATATCTTGATTGCCTTTTACTTGCCTGTTGATTTTTTTCACATAGACAAAAATTATATATAAAGCTTATAAACGACTTTCTTCATAAGTACTGCTGTAAACCCCTTTCCCATTGTGCTCAGCAGCCAGGAGTTCAAGACCCAGCTATCATCTGGCCCAGCAGCACAACTTTGTGTTTGACTTCTGACAAAAACTTGTTAATTTAGAGAGATGTGAGAAAAGAGGACAGAAAAATAAGAAAGATAAAATTACAGCTAGAGGTAGTTCTATTGAGACACGATAATTAGTGGCCCAAGCAGTCAAGGAGAAAACACCAGCATGAAAAAATATAAAACATTAAGAAAAGAACTTTTACAGCTAGTTGAGTAGTTAGGAATCACCAGGGTTTCAAACTGAGATTATCAGTGTCACCAGTGATGACAGAGCAGGTGATACCTGGTGACTCAGAGCCACCTCACTGAGAACGTGTTCAAGGAGTGATGGAGGCTGCTTTGAACTTTCTGACTGGCGACTGTGAGACCAGCAGAAACTCTCTGCATGCCTTAATGGTGCTGGTGAGGAAAATGCTTAGCCTAATGGATTATTAAATCATCAAATCTTAGCTGTGTTCTCTGCCTACTGAACTGGCAAATAATTGCTTCTTACTCTTCAAGTTGAGACTATATGTCATGCAGAGTTTCTTTGCACTGTATAAATGATGGCTCAATAAACTGATCCTAAAGAGGAGAGGTAGCAGGATTCAGTGAAAAATAATCCCACACCACATTTTTCCTCATTAAGAACTGCATAAGCAAATCAGCAAATGAAAATTAGTCTAAATATGGGTAGTAGCCAAAATATCAAAAGTTTGGCCTGCTGTGGAAGAATTTTGTACTTTCTAAAACCTGCTTTCTACATACAGTTTTGAGTTTTTGTTTCTTAGTTACTTTTCCAGAGGAAAGATAAAAATAAGAGAGGTTGATGTATGGTAAGTGAAGGACAATTTAAAACTCCTCCGTGTTTTCTCCCCATCTATAACATTCCCTGGGGTTTCTAAAAGCTACTGTTTTAGCAGAAATGCTACCAGCTGAAAGCTACATGAACATTACTTTCTTTCTACAGCTAGCTGAATAGTGAAGAGAGCAGAAATGGAACGGCTTCTTGAGATTCTAGACCAAATTTCAGCTCATCCACATTCTTTACCTTTTCATGTTTATTTTCCATGAATGTTTGAGTAGCTGAGATTAACTATATCAAGCAGGCAGAAAAGCAGAATGTCGTAGGAAAGATTATCAATGAATTTTTATAGGATAGCAATATTTGTAATTCATGTCCAGTTCATTGGTTACTGTGCTTAAAACACAAGAAGTGACCCACGAAGTGAGGTCTTGTGCTGTATCTCTGAGACTGTAATGCAATACTTCTCTCTGTAAGGAGGAGGCGGATATAACCCCAATTTAAGCTGAGTAGGCTACACAGCCAAAAGGCAAACAGTAATGCAGGAGCAAAAACACATCAGCCACCAGAAGTGAACATCTCTTCCTCCCTATATACTTACACTGGTTAAACTTTGTGCGGAATGTAGGGGTACATTCTGGACACTTGCAGCTACCTCTCCATTCGCAATTCTTACCTTTTGTCTATTATTTAATATAGAAATCAGAGCACACATAAATTGTAAAAGTTACAAAATCTATAGGAAAAGTTATTTGCAGGCCATCAAACATCTAAGAAGAGAGAGAGTGTACATGGAGCACTTGTAGTTGTTGCCCATGTTTACAGAACATTTCCTGTAAGACAAATACAAGGCTCACTTCTGAAGCTTCCATGTTGACCGTGGAATAAGCACACAGAATAAAAAAGGAAGGGCAGTGATGAGAATCTTCTCCCTACTTAATATTTTTCTGCGCTTTCATGGATGGGCTAATTTTGTTTGCCAATAAAATTCAAGGGTATAACCACAATATGACTTTTGAAATCCAATATTAGGATCTTTTAAAATTAATGTATAAGTGTGGCATTACCTAAAATGTAGTTTCTGACACCTAAAATTATTTTCAGAAGCTTGTGCTATGCCCCAAATTTCCACACTGTTTATGGAGAAAATATTGTCCATGGAGGTACTCCCGTCTCTCAGAGAGTGTAGCTGCACTATGTAGGGGGACACCCCAGCAGCTCAAAGACTTAGTCTGTGCTTCTTAGAAGGCACTTGCTGACATTAATCTATCACTGGAGAAGTCAAGTGACACAGCATCACAGAGAAGCATTGAAAGGGGATTTGGGTTTTTGTTGTTTTGTTGGGGGTTTGGTTGTTCTGGGGGGTTTTGAGGGCTTTTTTTTATGATGGTATTCACATATTCTGGAACAAAATTTATAATGGATTTTATCCACGGTCCTCATGAAATCCTGATAGAATTCCTACCCTCTCAGTCAAATCAGGAATAAGGTTGTGTCAGGGGTGTCCAACAGGAATGCAGAGAGAACTCTTGCACCAAAGCAGGACTGTGCATATGTATGCAGGGAGCACATGACCAAATTGCCCCGAGACTTGCATGGTAAGGGCAAAGCCGGTCTGCAGTGATGCAGTGAAAGCAAACAGATCTCCAATATACCTGCAAAAATTGTGGAAATATAAAATCAATATTCAGATACCTGGCTAAAGAAATAATTTATTATGCATTGAACCCTCAAATGCTTTACGTAATGCACACAGAGAAATACCTCCTTACATTCAGAATCCATCATGTTGATGTTAATCCAGAAAAAAAGTATTGGTTAATTCCTTTTCCAGTATCTGATTAGGTCTCACAGTTCTCTTGTATAAATCAAGGTGTGGAGGTAGTACTGCTCACTTTTCCTGCTTCATCCCACAAAGACTGAGAAGCTAACATTCAGTTTACTCCACTTCCTAAGAGGATTTATAGCGTCCTGCTCTCAGCACCAGGGTAGTCTATGAAATGTGGAAAACTGGTCATCCAGATCTGCTGGTCTTGCAGACCAGAGCACTTCTTTCTAAGGAATAGGTAATTTTTTGCCTGTTACAGGAGGCTAAACTCTTGATGATACCAAGGTTGCATTCAGTTTAGTTTGCATACTGGTGACCAAAATAGATATAACACTGGCAAGAAGCAGCCTGGAATTTCACACTGTGGAGGAAAAATTCAGTAATGTGATAGATTGCTAATCCACTGAGCACCAACAATTTTTCTATTTTCTAGGTTCTAAATAAAGTTTGAAATTATTCTTTTAAATTTTCTCTCTTCAAATATATTTGTAGCATTTTTTCAGAAGATAACATTTAGGATTGGAAAAAACAAGAATTTACCTTGGATCTCATTTCCCAAATGCATTATTCTCAGTAGCCAGCCATTCTGGTACAGCTGACATGAGCATCAAAGCCTCTATTTTAATTTTTAACTTTAAAAAGGAGTGATAACAGCCAAGTTTGGTGGCCTCAGGCTCTTACATATGGATATTACCTATCCACAAGCCCCTGCCAAGGCTTTAGACCTTTATTCCCTGTCCTCACACAGATAAAAGTGCATAAAGAATCTTACATTTTTCATTGTGCTTGGCTGGACTTGTCTAAGTTTTTGTGTTTATGTATTGTATATCTGTCCTTTAGTTTCATCCCATAGGTTTCTCTGCTTTAGATCTAATAGTTCCTTTGTAGTTGATATACAGTACATAGAGAATATTTATGAGAAACTAAAAAATAATAAATTAATACATTCTTCCACATAGAATAGTTTCTTGGTTATTAGTTCCCACACTGACATGTGGAAACCGTGAAAATGCCTGACACTATTAAATTTGTGAGCTAAAAAAGAGAAAGAATGAACATATTTTTAGATAACTGAATTATTTTTGCGAGCAACAGTTGGTTGTTTTTTTTTTCCTTACCTAGGTCATTGTCACTTCATATATTAGTAACTTAAGAAAATGATGTTCACTGAATACCAGTCCCTGCCACCTTAGTCAAGCAATACTGTCTTCATTTCAAATTTCTACTGAGACTAAAAATGGCATCTTTCATCTTTCCAAGTAATTTAAAACTATTCTGTGTTCATCTACATCAGTTCAGCAGAGGAAATCAACTTGTCAAAGAATAATGCCAGGTGACGTTGTTTGTCACAAAATTCCAGGAACAGATAACATTTTCTAAGTCTTACTACAGAAATAGCAAGACGTATTGGACAGTGTCATCTTATGATGAGCTCTCTTCTGATTTCAAAAGTCACAGCTTTTTAGTCCTTGCACTTTAGACCTTCAGTAAGTAACAGCCAACATGGATTAGTCAAGAGCAAATCATGTCAAACCAGTTTAATTCTTCCCAGGATAATGTAACAGGCCTTACAGACAAAAAGGAAGCAATATATTAGAGTTTTATATTTGGCTTCAGTAATGTTTTTTACAGGGTTTTTTTTTTTTTGTGTCAGCATCATATGCATGCAAAAGAAAAGTGTTTAAATGCATTTATGGTAAGTGGATTGCAAAACTAATTGGAAATATGCAGTCAGAGAATATTAATGGTTCACTGTCCAAGTGGAAGAATCCATCAAATTAAATTCCTGTGGTGCTGTCCCAGGACAGCTGTTTTTCAGTATTTGACTTAATGGCCTTACATCATGAATATGACTATTAGTTTTCCATGTTGATATCAAAGTAGGATAAACTTCAAGTATATTAGAGAACAGAAATAGCATTCAGAGGGATTTTTAGGTACTGAAAGGATGAGTAAGAGGGTGAAATTTTACCTGACTCTATAGATTACATGAAATACACTAAGTTTAGGCAGAAATAACTGCTATCAACAGCAAACAACCTGCTAGCTAGAAGTTCTGCAGAAGTAGAGATGGGGATACAGTAAATCATAAATAGTCTTGAGTCCTCATTGTCATTGGTAAAAAATAAAGGCAAGATAATAAAACTCTAGTTTTTAGTGTGTCTGAAAATGTTTGAATGTACTATTGTGGAAATATTTAGGAATTGACCAAGAAAGATGTAGGTATTATTTATTTGAAGCAGAAAGATGGGATAAGCATCTATTTTATGTCCTTTCCAGATTTATATCTCCATGAAAGCTAATTTTAATGCACTTTGGTTTTTCTGTGTAAGAGGGAGACAGAGACCCTGTTGCTGTGAATCTCTGTTCTGCTCTATTTGTGTGATATGGTTGACTTCACAGGTAAAACTAATTTACATCATTACAAGATCATGTCCCAAAGATGGAAATATTGTCACTTGAAAAAAAAATATCTATTTCAAAAAGTGAATCCAATTTCATGTGGAGGCAAATGCCACAGAGCCAAAGGAAAGAAAACAAACCCAAAGCATAAATTAAACTGGCATCTTACAAAACACCATCTAAATAACCCATCTCATTCTTAATAATAATATAAAATTAATTTCATATGATCTGAATGCATAAATATTGAAACACATTTCATTTAAGGAAAATAAATTTGTGAATTTATCAGCTCATTTTAACTTTATAGATTTTTTATTAATATTTGGCCTTGCCAAATAAATTATAAACTGTGATTGTACCTCAATCTTTGAGCAGCTGAAGATCTGGTTATTTTCTTCAGAATAAAGTCCAAAGCTTTTAAAGCATGCTTTTCCTCTGCCTTTCCAATTGCTTGTTTTTAACTTCAGATGGTTCACAAATATTTTCCATAAAAGTGGAAAAAATAAGTATTTCTACTGAGGATAATTTTTTAGTCCCATTAAGTCATATTTGAATGTATTTTCCTCTAAGAATTCATAGATCAATTCAGTTTTTAGTATCCTAATGCCATTGCATTGCAACACAATTTCCCAGCCTACTGATGCAGTTGTAGAAATGTTCAGTTCAATTCACAAATAGCAGCAAGCAAAACAAAAAAGTGTCAAGTAAAATGAGTGATGTTTTATAAACAGAAACACTATTTTATAAAGTAATACTGTATGCAATTAGTGGGGGATTTGCATGTTTGCATATCTGCTCAAACAATTTATTTTGATATTTTATATAATAGGCTTTATGGTTTTTATTTTCAGCATTTTAGAAACTTTTTAATTTCTCAAAATAAGAAAAATCTGCTTAAAACATGCAAAAAATGGAATTTGCTACAAAATTGAAGTACTGCAAATTAGGCATCTACATGTATGGTGTCTGCCTATGACCTGCCTCAAACCAAGTCACTCCCTTGGTTGACTAATTGTTTTCCAAACAATTATGAGATAGAGGAGGATATTGGGGCTTGATTCAATTGTCTGAGATAGGTGTCTAATGCTGACTGGGATGCACTCAACATCCAGTGCTGACAGGTATTAAATAAAAATGAAAATTATTTTCTTGGGATGGAACATAGAGGTCCAATGGATATCCATGTGTCATCTCATGTCTAGACACCTGTGTCAAGGTATATGTCTCAAACCCTTTCTGCACAGTCATCTAAACTGTTCTGAGAATCTGTCACTGACTCAGACCATGTTTAAAATGCCTTTGCATATGGTATTTGAGATGCAGTTTCACATGAACTTCTTGAAAGGGCATGAATTTCCTTACTTTCTGTATTTCTGTGATACTAGAGGGTGTCTCAAATAGCACTAGACATTTACATTTAGGGAAAATGAATGAAGCCTTTAAATGGAGGATGATACTATTTTATATAACGATACTTGCATAGAACCAGCTACATTTTAGCATCTTGATCTCAAAATAAATGTCACCAAGGTGTTATTTTTAAAATTAAATACACTGTCTAAGCTTTGAGGAAACTACAGTCATATGAGTGAATCTACATGGAGGCAATGTTATCTGAAGATAAAGTTAAGTATAGTTAGATCTCATGTTGGTGAAACTGAAGCAAGAGGAGTCAAATGCACTGATAATTTCATCGCAGAGTAAAGTTTCTTTTCAAATGCTTCCTGATCCATTTTCAACTATTCCATAACAAAAAGGGGGTATCAGCAATGTTAAATAAAAGATGGTCAGTGAATAAACCCAAGTGAACAAGCCATCACACTAAAGAACTGGTATCATGCTTCTTGAATATTTTGGATTACTCCAACTTTCTTTCTTAAAGAAAAAATCCTAGCACAATGTATCCAATAATGCAATCTCCTCTTGTGAGACTCCTCCCACGAGACAGGAAGAATACGATCACAGTGGACTTGGTCTTCTAATCAAAACAGTCTTGTAAGACTGTATCACAAACTTCTGCAGTCTCAGTGTCCCTAACTACTGCTTCCTGACACCTGGTCACACAACACATCTCTACATTTTCAAGCTATTTAAAAAAACCATCTGAGTTTCAGCACAGCACTTACATCATTTCAGACATGTTTGATGACAAAAAAAAAAAAAAAA
>VWZQ01009813.1:451461-535330 GCA_013397015.1 Myiagra hebetior
GACAAAAAATCCCTACAAAAACACAGAAAAAAATTTTATGTCTTGGAGCCATGGGACACATCATGGTGCCAGCAGAAACATGGAGCCAAAGTCTGTGTGCTGTGGTCACACCAGTCTGCTGTAAAAGAATAAATCCCAAAACACAGCAGAACTTTCTGCACAGTTTGGCCTTGAGGCTAGAGATAATTTCCCCAAATTGGTGCTTTCCTGAAAAGTAACTTCAGAAACCCCCCATTCATGCCACTTAAGACTGGAAACTTCTACATTTTATAAGATGTTCCTTTTCTTCTGGTAAGGTTCCCTAAATCTGTGCTACTTTATGAACACCTGTATAATTTCCAACATACTATGCCCAATGGCAGAGTGTCTAATACCATTCACCAAGATATTCTCATGAAGGTGTTGCCCTGACTATTTAAACCGTGGTGTGTGATTTGATTTTTTTTTTTCAAAACATGGGCTTGTCTTTTGAAAAACTAAAAAAAAAACCAGAAAAAATGCATGGCCTGGAATATTACCTGGAGACAATGTATGCAGACCCAACTTTCTGCTCTTTGGGATGTGGGGAACATTCCTCCTTATGCTTTTCCTGCTTAATGTGACTCCTCAGTCACTGGGCTATTTTAACCATAGTGCTTTGAGTTACTTGCGGTGATGACATGCTTTAAATTTGATCATTATAAGATTTTTTATTTGATTAAGTATTTACTGCAGCAAAAAGATAATTATATGATAACTTTCTTGTTATCACAAACCTAGAGGAGACTGAGGTTTTATTTTAACGAATACTGTAAGCAAACTTAAGTAGATAGGATGAAAATCAGTGAGACAGTCTCACTTCAGGACTGCTTATCATAGTGAAGTAGGGATATCTCTGCTTGGAGACCTCATTGTGCCTGTTCAATACTTGAAGAAGGCTTAAAAGAAAGACAGTGAGGGACATTTTGCTAGGACTTATATCCAGAGAATAGAAACAGAATCATATAGATTGGAAGGTCTTTTATAATCACTGAGTCCAACCAGCCCCCTAGCACTGCCAGTCCACCACTAAACAGTGACAGTAAGTACCACATCTACACATCTTTTCTATATCTTCAGGGATAGTGACTCAGCCACTTCTCTGACCTGTCTGTTCTAATACTTGACAAGCCTTTTGGCAAATAATTTTTTCTTAATATCCAATCTAAACATTCCCTGGTGTGACTTGAGGCTATTTCCTCTTGTCCGCCACTTATTACCTGGAAAAAGACACCCCCACCTCACTACAACCTCCTCTCAGGTAGTTGTAGAGAGCTAAAAGGTCCCCCTGACCTTTCTTTTTTCCAGGCCAAACAACCAGCTCCCTCAGCCACTTCTCATCAGACTTACACTCCAGATCATTCACCAGCTCTGTTGCCCTTCTCCGGACATGCTCCAGCACCTCAATGTCTTTCTTGCAGCGAGGGGCCTAAAAAAGAACAGCGAGTTCAAGGTGTGGCCTCACCAGTACTGAGTACAGGGTGAAAATCACTGCCTTGGTCCTGCTGGCCACACAATTGCTGATAGAGGCCAGGACGCCATTGGCCTTCTTGGCCACCTGGGCACAGCTGGCTCATGTTCAGCCGGCTGTCAAAGAGCATGCCCAGGTCCTTTTTGGCTGGGCTCCTTTACAGCCACTCTTTCCTCATCCTGTATCTTTTCATGGGATTTTTATGAGGCAAGCACAGGACCTGGGCTTTTTGAACCTCATCCAGTTGGTCTTGGCCCATAGATCCAGCCTGTCCTACCCTCAGGCAGATACACATTTCCACCCAAGGTAGTCATCTGCCAGCTGACTGAGGGGGCACTTGATTCCCAGGATAGAACAAGAGGTAATGGTCTAGCACAACCTCCCTGCAATAAGCATGAACATATTCCACCAGATCAGGTTGCTCAGAAGCCTGTCCAACCTGACCTTGAAAGTTTCCAGGAATGGAGCATCCATCACCTCTCTGGGCAACCTGTTCTAGCGTTCCATCAGCGTCATCGTAAAAACCTTCTTCCTTATTTCTAATCGAAATTGACCCTCCTTCAGTGTAAAACCATCACCTCTTGTATTTTCAAAACAAGACCAGCTAAAAAGTTTTCCCCATCTTTCTTATATGCCCTCTTCAAGTACTGAAGGACTGTCATTGTTGTGGCAGGGTTGAGTACCTCAGCCTTCTCATACACCGCTACCAGTTTGCCAGTCCTGCTTATGGGAGGGAAGCTTTGCTTGACCTTCATAGAGGCAACAAATATAACAACATAAAGCCTTGTTTCCCTTACCTGATTCCATTGTGAACTCATGGTGTAGTCTTCTGAAAAAATGGCTGAAATCAAGTCTCTGTCAAGAGGAGGAAAAAAAAAAATGTTGGGAAAAGATGTTGTAGGTAAATAAAAGTCTCTTTCTTTGGATACTGAGCATTCAGGATTCACTAAATGATTGCACTCCCTCTTGATTAAGCAAGAGAGCAAAGTGGGAGTCTCTGGGCACATTGCAAGATACACTTGTTCCACTGGCTTCTCTTGGCAGCAGGAGGTTGATTTGAAAGCATAAAAAATGCTGACCATGAATATTCATTTACTTTATAAATCAACTTGCTTGACTATACTTACGCCTGAGTTCATGTCTCACAAGCATTTTAATAAATAAGTTTACTTAAAAGAAGTTTGTTGAAACTGCGAATTGTTCTTGACTGTTTCAGGAATGATCTTAGAAGCTGAGCTTCAGAACTTTAATCTTAATCTTTAAAGCAGAACTGTAATCAAGAACTCCACCATACAGCTGATATATTGAAGGAAAAGTTATTGAATGATAAATTCTTTTCAAAAAAACAGGGTGAAGAAAGTGATTCATCAAAAGAAATATTTTACAATAAATAAAACCAAGATATTTTAAAATTTGCTGCTATTTAGAGGTATTGGAGAGAAACCAAGGTAAGTTGCTAGAAAATGAAGAAACAAATAATAGTAAGACAAACATTAAGGCTTTACATAATTTTATATCTAGTCTTTAAAGTAGTTTTACTGCCAATAGGATTAATTCAATGTAGAGCTATAGTAAATGGTGAATTTGATATGAATTTTTCAAATGCATGCTGGAGATCTACAAAACAAGATGGGGGGTGTTCTAGATTTTGGGTAGTTCATTGAATGTAGGAAAATAGCGTTGCTCTTACTAAGTACAAAATCTTCTATTAAACCTACACATCTTTAAAAATAATATTAACCAAAATTATTTAGAAAACCTAGTATCTAAAGAGATTCCTTTCCTGTTTTGTAACTCCATAAGATCAAAGGCAGTCGAATAAACAGCTTCATGAAAATCTCTAGCTTGCTTATCAAGACTTGTCTTGTTTACTTGTACAAAATATTGACAGCACAGAACAGACAGGAAGACACAATATTGACTATACATCTATGGTCCACAGTATTTTAACAACATTCCTGTACCTGTATTTCCACTGTAACTAAAACTATTGAAGCAGAAAGGGGAAAAAAAGATGAAAGAAAAAAACTTCTCAAATGCAGGAAATTAAATTAAACTGGTTTTTATTACATTGATAAGTTAAGCATGAAGAGCTGTTGTTTTAATTATTGTATGGAAAAACAGAAATTAGCCCAGAAGACAGGAGTGATTGGAGACTTGAAGAGATAATGTCTGTTACATCTCCTTCAGGTTCAAGTACTGGGTTAAGTGAGAGTCAAAGGTTTCTAACTCTTATTAAAGACCGCAAAAAAAGTATTAAATTAATCATTTTTGTTGTTTGCAGGGTGTGATCACATCTGGGCTTTTCCAGAAAACAGAGATTGTCAAAAACAAAGTTACCATGGAGTCACAAAATCAAAGAAAAATAATTATTATTTAGAGAAGAACCCAAATTTGCATTTTTCACTGAAGTAAAACTCATATAAGAGTTTAATAGGTGCTCTTCCTTCAAAAATCTCTATATTATAATTTCTGAAGTATCAGTGAGGAAGCAGATATCTAACAATTTTAATGTTTTTTATTTTTCTCATGAAGAAGAAATTTACTGGCATAATGGTAGAAACCATATAAATTATACCAGTTTCTCTTCTAAGGGTAGTTTCTCTGTCACAAGTCCAGGGAAGGGGGTGTAGGCTGTTCTACCAGGAAAAAAAAGAGAGCAAAGAACAGATTTAATCAGCTTGGAATCCAGATCTCCTGGACACAAATTTTGTGCTGAGCTCCTGCAGGATTCTCTTGCCAGACCATATTAACCAGGTATTATAAACTGGAAAAGATACTGGCTCATTACTGGTTTCAGAAAATGCTCAGCTTATGTGGACCCTAATCACCCACTTAACAGCGTTCAGAGAACTGCTGAGATTTGTAAAATCGTTTCTCAACTTTTTGTAAATACATTATACTTTCAATGCACGTCTTTGTATGATCCTCCAGAAAGCAATCTTCCCTTCTCTAGCAGCCCATGCTTAAACTCAAGCCCAAGCCCAATCATGCCTATAATGTTTTAAGATATGAAAAATAATCCAACTACCGCTAAACTGAGATGGGGAAGACAGTGTTAATTACTGATAAATGTCAGTAATTAATTAGCTTGTAGGCATGGTTTCAGTAAGCTAACAATAACTGAGGATGTTTATTTGTCTTCTGGAAAAGCTGAGCTGCTGTTTTATTAAAAATTCTATGATATTCTATATATGTGCACTTTTTTCTGTAATTTGTCGACTTTTTTGAGAATCAATTACCTAACCTTTGTCAATCACATCACTGCTATGTTAGTTGCAGAACCTGTCAGCTACTGTCTGTTTCTTTGTAGATCTCTTATCTTTAATAAGCATTTATTACCCACGTACCTAAATTTTGTGCCTGTAAATACATAAAATAATATTTATTTTTCTGGAAACTCTTAATCTGTGTCCACAATTGTCACTAACACAATGCCAGCAGACCTGACAGAATTACAACAAGATTATATTTTACCTATCATTGAACATCTGTACAAAACTGAGATTAAATTGCCCATACTATCCAGATGAAAAAAACTTTTGTACTACTTTTACACTAAATATAAATTGAATTCTCTCTTAAGCTTTTTTTCATTTTTGCAGTATGTAATGTAGAAAAGCATTTCAAGGAAAACTGTGGTACAAGGTAGAAGAGATCTGAGTGATGCTAAAAGCAGCATGTAGAGGAGTGGAACTTTATTTACTACATTTTCTACTGCTGATATTCTTCTAATGCCTATTCAGCTGCTTGAATCAAATTCCTCTGTTTGCAATCTCTTTTTTTTTCTTTTTTAATTTTTCCCTTCACATCCTGAGGTACAGATCATCACTAACTGCCACCTTCAGGCATTCTTAGATCAAACCTCTTATTGTGCCATCAAAGTTCAGATGACAGAATGGGAGCGGAACTGAATTTTGCAAGTGACACCTTTTTGTTTCAGACCAGAAACAGCCACAGGGTTATCCTTAGTTAACCCAGTCACATTAGAACAGCAGCTGTGAAATTTTTCAAGACCACGTATGAAACAAAATGCAGGGATACAAGAGGCCTTAGAGCACAGATTCTTATTGTTTCAACAAATTAGAACCTTGTTTGACTGTTTAGGTTTCCCTGAAAGGCTGTTCATAGCATGTCAACTTCATGGATGTCATGATACTCTTTTTGCTTGTCGTTAGGTTACCTTAGCAGTAGCACGTGGATAACCACATGAATTTAAGGCTTTTCATATCTTCTGTTCAGCATATTGCTTGCATCCTACGAAATTTCCATAATGTTCCACAGAAGACACATCATTGAGATGATAAACATTAATTTTTCAAATTATTTATCCTATCTGATTCTCTTCTAATCCAATTTCTTTGAGAAAATTAGAACTTTTTTTTTTCTATAATCTCATATACTGATTGCTAGACCTACAAAAAAAGAGTAAAGTACAGATACAGGCATGACCCTTCCCACTCCTACTTGCCAAAAATATTCTGGAGTCCTTAAGACCAAAAGCTTCTCTTTGAAAATATAGTTTTAGCTCTCCATTCAGCTATTATCACCATTTGTACAAGCATGGGATATGTTTTTTGTCAAAGAATGACAATCCCTTTTATTATTACGCTAAAACAGACTCAACTCTGTAACAGTTTCCTGTGAGTCAGCTTGCACTGGCTCCCTTCCTAATCTGTGCCATAAAGATCTCAGTACAATTAACTGATTTTATGAATAAATTAAAGGCTTTCTTCTTTGGTATATCCTAATTCTACCATCTATGGATTGCATCTGTAGACAAAATGATCTCAAAAACTAGTTATGAAGAACCAAGGTGATATTCGGTCTCACAAAACAAACGATCAAATTGTTACAGCTGCAGGATTTGACCCTGCTCTGCCTGCCATACCAGACTCTGTTTTCAAGTTCAAATGGAGTTAACATTACTGCAGAAGTCTCTCTGTGTTAAACTCTCTTTTATTCTGATAAAAATGGGTTCAAGCCATACACAAAGCTTTGTTTCCTGATAGCATCTATCAAGGAAAAAAAAAATAAAAAAAGGAAAACAGCAGAAAAAAATCCTTTTGTGAAAATCTGAGAATTTATTCAAACTCGTTATGGAAGTGAGTTATTATATAAAATCTCGATATCTGAATTTTACCTTGAGAGCTGTTTGCATGCAAATTGGCTCCTTTTGATCATCTCTTCTGTTCCCTGTGTGTTTAGAGAGGTATCTTGTATTTTTAACTAAAAAGAGAGCTAAAGAAGGAAAAGTAGAAGGTGAATTTCCTTTATTTTGTTAATTTTCTTTCCTATGCACAATTACTAAAGTGTGTAACATTGCTCCAAAGAGTGCATAGTTCCAGAACTGTTACTGAAGTTCCTTTTTAAAGAAATACATGTCAAGTGAGTGTGAGGGATTAATTTGATGTGAAAATGTACACTACTGATCATTATTTTATGTAAATAAGGAAAGACAGTTCAGTGTTTAAGCCTCTGAGTAACTGAGGATAAGAGGCTTATATTTCTTCTTTATTAAAATCAATATTTTGATACTGAAATCTCCTCAGGGAAATGTGTGAGGGTTGATTTTAAAACTCTCCTTGGTCATTTTTCTGAACTTTTTATATGACTAAGTACCTTTAAGACCCTGAGTGCAAGACTTTCAGGGTGTATATAGATTTTGCAGTAAGGCAGCTAGATGCCTGGGAAGATTACAGCCATATGAGCACAACATTCGCTAGGATGGGTGCAGTCAGTATTTTCACATCCTGCTGTGTGATTCCAATCACACGTTTTCTTGGAGACAGAGTTGACATTTTGATGAACTAGAATGTAGTAATACTCCAGATATCTGTTTGCCACATGTGAAATGGTAACAGCAAAACTTGTGAATTCAAAAAGTTGTTCTAGTAATGAGCAGCATAAAGAGTTTTGAGGATAAGTTATATTTCATGTAAAAGGAACCATATAAATATTTGAATATATGACTGTATAGAAAATTATTCTGTTAGTGCCAGAACTTTGTCCACAGGAGAGACTGACTCTCATCAAACACATATAACGTGATAGCATTGTTTGTGTTTTGTGTGTGCTGAAAAAATTCACAGTATAAGCATGATGAAGAATCTGTATCAATAAATTATATTTACAGCAGTCTGTTAGCATTATAATCAAGAAATTACCAATTTTCTAGCAACTGTAGCATTCTAATAACCTTAGTGTTCTAATAAATATAATTCTCAGTATTCCAGTAATTGCTAACATTTATAAACTAATTACTATTGCAGCTAATTCTCATTAATAAAAACCAAGAGGTATTTGGGCAAAGCATTAGTCAAAATAATTTTCCCGGAGGAATATAGTGTGGTTTTGGGGAGTTGTGGGGTGGTGTCTTCCTCCTTACTCTTGGGGTTTTTTGGGATATTTTCATGAGTTTTCTAACAGCACCTCCTTAATTGCTCTTTGATTCCACTTTCTGTCAGACCTAATCTATGTGGCACATTTTCCATATGTTGGATACTTATTCTTTGTTTCCTGTTTTCATCTGTAAAAGCAGCTGTACAGCTTGCACTCCAGAGGTGGCCACTAACTGACCACTGCTGTAACATTTACAGCCCTGGGCTTCTGCTCTCCCTCCCTGTGCCACCATCCCATGCCCATGCTCTTCCAGGCTGCATTTGTATTACAGGTTCATAGACAGTTCACACTGCACACAGTGGCACAGTCAGTCCAGACAACAACGTGGGAACTTCTAATTCTGAGCTTTTGTTGTGTTAAAACAGACCTGTGTGACTAAGTGTAACATAAAGACAACTCGACCTCACCAGACTGGATCATGGTACACTAAAAGACATACTTCAGCTACAAAAAAAAAAAAAAAAAACCAAAAAAAAATTGGTATTTTAGGTATGGACATCATCCCAGAACTATAGATAACTCATATTGCCATGTGTACAATTATTTCAAGTCTAAATTCTCTGCTGAGATCAATGGCAAAATTATACTAAAGTCAGTGGGATCTGTGCCACCGTACACCCCACTAGGAGTAAAATACCTCTTTGGTATTCAGAATGAGCACCGGTATGCTGCACTCATGAAGTACCACACCAGAGCCTGATAGTACCACTACAGCCTGCACCTTGGAATGCAAGAATTTTCTTAGTCCTCTATGCCTCCCACTGCCTCTCTGTAGATGGATGATTTTCAACAATAGCAATTGCTATAATTTTTGTAAAAATCCTTTTGGATTCTTTTTTGTGCTATTCATGCTTTTACAGCTGTCTCTGCTGATTTCAAATGGAAAGAATCAATTTGAATGTTTATGCTAATATGTTAATTTTTAATTAGATTTCACTACATAGCATTTTCTTCTGTGGCCACCTCTACATATATGGGCTTATGTAAACTCCATAGAACATTTCTTATTACTGGTTTTAATACTGAATGCAGTATGCCATAGTGCCTTTTATTTTTCATTTAAATTGAAATAATGAAAATAAGCCTAGATACCATTAGCTGATGAATTTTTAGAGTAGATGGCATAAATGACACCTCAAATCAATTTTACTAGCAATTTGTTACTCTACAGAAAGAATTAGGGATGTTCACTCATTTTGTCATAATACGCATTTCTGTTTGACCTTAAGTGTGAAAATGCCTTTTTGAAAACAGCAAAGTGAAGAGATAGGCAGACACATTTTATTAATACAACTTTTTTCTCTTACAAGTCTGCATAAATTTTCATAACCAAAATAATTTGCTTTTTTTCACAGCAATTATCTTCTGTCATTTTGTGAATTACTTGAGAGATGGTTATTCATACACAACAGAGCTAAGATTTTTTAATGCAGAAAAAAATTTTATCAAAGAATCATGAGCTCAGTTCCTAGCATAGATACCTATTGAAACAGGCTTTATTTTTTAGGAAAAAACCCGAAAACCAAAAAAAAACCCGAAAACCAGAGATCAGTGTGGCAGTATGATTATCTAATTTTTTCTCAGCAGAAAAAGCTATATTTACCTACATACAGTACTTGAAATATTCACTTGTTTTCATGCTGGCATTTTCAAAAGAACTATTTTATTTATTTCTAGAATATCATAAAAAGATTATTTTTACATGTGTGCCTATACTAGTTTTCCTTTTCTGAGCCTTAGTTATATTATAGAAATTGTCAGCTACTGAAGTGTGTTTCATTCAGTATTAACTGTTCTTAGGTTACTGAGTAACTGGCACATCTGTGACACAAAACAACAGAGGATGTATATCTCCTCACTTATGAGTACTCTTATGTTTTAAATTAGTTTTTGAAAATTGCAGTCTAAGGCTGATATAGAAAGCGTATTTCTGATAAACTTTCAATTCCAACCTGTCCTTAAAAAGAAAAATCTGAGATCTCAGTATAAAAGTCAGCTATATGACTAAGTAGTAACTTTACCTGTCACCTCTAGAAGTTATTTTACTTTTTGACACAGATTTACCACTGCATTTACAAGTTAGTTTGCAATCAGATGCCAAGTTGATTGGGGGAAAATTAGGAAGGAGGTACATAATCTTCAAAACAATTTCACAGAAGGCTAATTGTGTTATCCATATGCATAGGTATTTATGGCAATAATAGTCATCCTCCTGAAGGGCTGAAAGCTTCAGTAAGGGCCAGTTCTCTCCTCTTCTTGTCCCCTCTAAGTTTAAATTACTTTGCCATTTGTATACCTAATTAGTTTTGGATGATATGTATCTTATCAACATGTAATATGTAGTACCAGTCCTTATACTTAGTTTCCTATCTCGACTTCTATTACTCTCATTGCTTTTGTAGTCTGTTCTAGTTAAGAGACTGGTCTAAGCAACAGAGAAATATCCCTGAATAAATATCTTTTTCCTGGGTTGAGGCATTTGAATCTTTTCCATCTCCTGTTGTAGATATGCTTCTGTCACCGGCCTAAGTGCCTGAGGATAATAGAGGAGAAAAGATTTAGTTAAAGAAAGCTTTCTATGCTAAAGTCAGTCCTCATGATACTTTTATCTCTTCAGTGCTGACTTGGAAGTCAGGAGATAAGGGGCCATGTGGGTAAGAAATACATGCCTATAGAAAGGTGAATACGCAGAAGTGCTAAATACTTTCAGAGCACTTCAGAAGCATCTCTAATGAAGACAGAGCATGGATTAAAATCACTCACAGGGCAAATCTTCTGAGTGTGCTAGAACTCCACCAAGTATGAAATTGTCTTCTGCCCTGCCACTGCAAAATGTTCCTTTGCACAGCAAATAGACTTACCAAATTTGTGCCAAATGCTGCAATTCTGTCAAGTGTTGCACATTCAGACAAAAGTGTTCATGCAGACAAAAACATTATTTTCTGTGTTTCTGTGTAAAAAATCCATATGGACTTTGACATTGGACCCATTGTTACTAATACTGGTATTATGGTATTTCTGGGAAGGTTTTATGAAGGGCAAAAGATCAAAATGTGTTCCTTCAGATTACAGGGGATTAGGATCATTTGTATTAGAAAGTGACAAGCAATACATAAATACATTTTACAAGAATTTAATAGCCCATATAAATTCGTAATGCTGAAACTGATGGCCCCATTTTATAAGCTTATTTTGTGGTTTTAAGCCCGGCTGGAGATGAAACACCTCACAACTGCTCACTCAAGCCCTCCTCTTTTCCGCCACCCAAGTGGACTGAGAATTGAAGCAAAACTTGTATGTTGAAATAAGAAGAGTTTACTAGTTGAAAATAAAGTAAAATACAATAATAATGGTAAAGGATAATACTAATTATAACAAAAGATAAAAAACAAGTGATGCACAATGCAATTGCTCACAAAAGTACAGCACTGTAACAGCCACTGAGAAGAAATCAACTCTACCCTAGCTGAAACCAGGACAGCTTAGTACATGATTTTCATATGTATTTTTAGTATGTTTAGCAAAGGATCATGCTGCTTTTGTCTCCAGTGCATTGAGTAGGAAAATAAAATACCTCAGAGGAAGCTATGTTCCCTATTCAATCGAAATATATATGCATGTTATGAGGCTATAAAAAAGAATTTTTTACTTTCAGCTTTTGATATTATGAAGAATTGGCTTGGTACACGTAAGGTAGAAGTGCAAGGCAAAAACAAATCATTAATGAAATTATTACAAAATGACACCATCCCTTTTACGATTTGTACATTTGTACTTTTGTGTAAGGGGTGCAGGTTGGTCACCAACTTGGTTTAAAATGATAACTAATGGGTAAAGTGACTGTTACGGAGGTATTTACAGTTACTACTAAAGACCATTTGAATATTCACAACTGAAAAATTATAACTTTACCTAAATAATAGGAAATATTCTCTTATAAAATATTCCTATTTGAAACACCTTAAACTAGCAAAGAATATGACAATTTCCACAAGGAGTCTTAAATATCCTAAGTTCTCCCAACTTCTAGAAATATCATTTTGCTATGGATATGGGTTTAATGTTCCTGATCATCCTGAAGCCAGGCAAGTTTTAATATACTTTCTTAGTGACTTATGAAGATGAAAGTATTAGCAGTGATTCATTCTGATATTAACCATCTGAGAATGTTTTTTATTTTATCCACTTGACTAATCATGATGATATAATTACATGTATAATAATCTAATTCAATAACCAACAAGAGCAAGATGTTTATTAATAACTCAATTTCTGGTCCTTCTGAGTTGTCCTGTTGAATTTTGCCATTTAATAATATGGCTATTTACAGAAAAAAAAAAAAAAAGTTAAAATTCCTTTTACATTCTTAATTGTTCCTGATCTGTAGCAACTGAAGACCTGCATCTTTTAAAATTAGAATTTCATGTAGTTAATTGATTAAAGTACAGAATCTTTCATTATTGTTTTGTACAGAAACAATCAAAATAATTGGATAACTTCTATTACTAATGAGACTTACAAGAAGATGAAAATAATTTTCTGACTCTCAGGAACCAAATTTGCTCTGGGAGAAAAATAAAAAAAACAAAACTATTAATCATTTGTAAGATCAGGTCTTCTTTATCAAACTTGAAGAATAAATAACACAGGTGTAGCTCTTCAGTATTTTAATAGTCAAAAACAAACTCCCCTGCATCAGTGATTTAAGAATATACAAATGGATTAGGCAAACTATGTGACAAACATTCTTTTTCAGCAACAGAGTCTAAGGGAATCTGCTGATTGGTATATGAGAAGTATACAAGATCAGCCACAGATGAGATGCCTTAAACTCAGCTTTAAGATCCTTTCCAGTTTACACGTCCAAAAGGATAGATGGGCATACAAGAATTTCAACAAAATCCTGCAAAATTAACCAGCACTTTATTCTTAGCTATTTTTCAAGAACAATACTCTGGTTTCTCTAGCTACTTATACCAATGCAAGTCTATTTAGAGGGCATTTTTAGGGTTATATATGGGAAAAAAAAATAAAAAAATATGTGACAGGTAAAACTGAATTTGATATAAGGAAGTCTAAATTATGTTTTCTAAAAGCTGCAAGTTATATTCCTAGATATGGTTAGGTCACAGGATCCTAGTATGTGCTTCTGTTCCTACTCAGAAGTAAAATTTTAGAAGTTTAATATCACAAGTGGAATTTGAATGGAAAATGATGGTTTTCACAGAAAAAAATATAATCTTCAGGTGTTTCAGAAAATTATTATGTAAATTAGTTTCTCATGGTCTTGCTTTATCAGGAACACTGTAATTATGTTTTCATTACCAAAATCTCTTTTCCCTTGTCACTGCTTTCAAGACTTTAATTTTCTTGGTCTTGACATCCACTAGGAGGAAAAGTTGATGAATCTCTTCACTTCTTTCTTCCAGGAGAACAAATATTCTAGAAAATTAACCCTCAGGATGTAAACCATCTAAACATCAAAATGTTTTGTGTTACCATGGCTTGAGAAGTATATAGAAAGTCCATCAGTTTTTATTTCAAGGCAAGAACAGCTATTTACAACATTTGGCTCATAAAGGCAGTGCATCTCTTAAACACATTTGTATTCTTGTCCTTTCCAAGTTCATCCTCCTGCATCTTTTTGTCTGTCCTCTCCCTGTAAGTGTTGCCTAATTAATGAGGGAATTTGGGAAGCAGTGCAGCTTAAAGACCACTACACTTTGACTTCCTTAGATACAAGGAATTCCTCTCTGTAAAATACAGAGGAATACTGTATAGTATAGTATAGTATAATTCCTTCCTGATAGAAGGAATACTCTCTATAACAATACAGAGAGTATTAATATGTCTTTCTATATCTCGTGCCTTCCAGAAATACAGCAAAATAGTAGTTCCCAGAGTATTGAAGGAAAAGGATTTTAAAGTGACAATGTAACTGTGTTCCCCCTTTTCAGAGCTGTTTGACTAGATCATGCTGGAGGGAAATACAAGCCTAAGCATATTACATTACAGAGACTTAGCAAAGTATAAGTTTGGCAAAATGGCATTGAGGCAGCGAGCAGTGAAAAGGAAAGCAAGTCCAAGTCCATTGAGAGAAGTTGAATGAAAGTGGATTAATTGGAATAACTCAAGTATATTTTGATGGCCTCTGTGGAAATGTGGTGGGATGGACTGATGGAGAAAAAGATCACCCATCTGCTAAGAGCTTGTGCCTTGTGTCTCATATACTGTCATCAGAGAGGTTGGGTATTCCTATATTACACTTTTTGTGGTTTCATTTAACACCATACATAAGCTATGGCTTTTAAATCAAATCTGTTATATTTAACCTGTTTTCTGAAAAGTTGGTTCAGTTTTTAAATAGATATATTTTTTCAATACATATTTTAAAATATTTATTTTTCTTACAGCCTAAGTCTCACAAGATCCCTAACAAAAGTTTATGGCTGACACTTCAAAAATGTTTAGTAATAAACTACTCCCAATGCCACAAGCCTTAAAATCATAGTGTATATCAGTGACATAGGGAAATATGGTCTGAAGAAAATCTTATTTTTGGTGGGTTGGTTGGTTGGTTGATTGGTTGGCTGGCAAAAATTTCTATATAGACAGCTTATTTTATTCAGAAAAAAAAACGTATAGAAGATTGCTACACAGAAATAGCCAGGTGTATTTGGAAATCCTTGTTCATATTTCTATGTATAGTGACCATTAAAGCTACATACAAGGTCAATTATCTCCTCTAGGTCTATTTGCTACAAGTTTTATAATGCATATACAAAATGAAGACCAGGTTTACTACTGCTTTTTGTCTCATCTTTGTAAGATAATGTCATGCTTGAACATGCAGTAACATTTTAAATTCTTTTCAAACTATTTTTTCCTATTTCTGATTTAAGAACTGATTTAAATTTTTTTAATTTTTCCAGTTCCCACTTAATTTTAGTCTTCATGTGAGTAATAAGAAAATTCTATGATGTTTGAATAGTTTACTAAGTAGGACAGATAGTTTGGGCATATACATATTTCCTAGCAAAATAGCTACAATTAGAAAAATAAATTCCATTTGAAAAGAATCCAGTGGCCTGAGTGCTCCATTTTTTCAACACAAAAGAAAGAACACTTCAAGGATGAGTTCACTAATTGAAATTGAAATCAGCTCTTCAAATTAAATTTGTTAGTAAAAGTTTTTGTCTGAATTTTTTCTTTTTTGCTACAGAGTGATACATACGGGTTAATTTCAGCCGTTGGTTGTATGATCTTCCCATGGGCATTAAGAATATACACGTAAGCATCTTACTTACCTGTCACAAAGGTATGTACTAAGCAAGACAAGAAAATGAGTGAGTACAGGATTTAAGTGAAAATGGAAATGTGAGTGAGCCAGTGAGGATTCCGAAAAACAAAAAAGTCAATTTTTTCTAGACAAGAGAATAGCAGAAAAACAGAGAAAGGCACTTGTGCTTTAGCTAACCATTTTGGTTTATAATCTGTGTTTATATTAGGTTAGCAATCTCAGCTTGCCTTCACCTGTGACAATTTCTGAGTCCTGAAATTTCTGCAGGATTTCTAATTGTGAGTCCATGAACAGGATGGATGCAGAACCTGAGGAGACAGTTTGCCACCATGGCACCGAAATTTACCAGTCTCCATTGAACTATGGGACTAAATTATCTTCCACCCTGAGTTAGAGGGACTTGTTAAGCAAAGTTTTTTGGGCAATTGACTCAAGGGGAGTGAAAGTGTTGAAGAGATCACATTACTGACCTTATGGCTAGGTAGAGTCATGACTTCTGATGCCTTCCTCTACTGAAAGGAAATGGAGTTATTTAAATTATTAACTTGCTATAACTGGGCTAAACCAAAGGAAAGAAAAAGATACTAAAAAGAGCAATATATTTTCTTTCTTTGTGAAATTTGTGCCCAGTAATTTAAGATCAAAAGCATTGTGTACTTTTGATATTTTCGTCCTGCCCAACAAGGACAGACGATGGGACGGATGAGAATGTTCATGACAATGAACAAGTAACAATTTAAAATGCCTTCTTTTTTATTATTATCCCAAGAAAAAAAAACAAAATTTTCCTGTAGTAGGCAGAATATTTGTATAAATGTTTTTCATTCTGTTCTTTTGAATAGGAGAACATATGCAGAAGCTAAAACCACAGGATACTGAGTGCGCAGGGACCCAGACTTCAAAACTGAAAAGTGTAAAGAAAAATCTGTGTTAGGATTGAAGTGTCCACTAATCCAATCAGAAATTTATATAGCTTTATTTCTCTATTAGCTAGAAATATGTTTCTATCTACCAGTGTACAATTCTCTCCACAAACATTATATATTTTTACTGTTTTCTTTTCTTAATCCCTGGTCCTTTTTTTAAATATACATGAAAAGAATACACATTTTTCTATAATTACTGATTTTTTCTTCTTCTGATCTTCTTGCCTATCTGAACAATGGCTTATTGCAGGCTTGAAGCCTGAATTACTTTTTCTTAAGCAGATAGAATCTAAATACCTGTGCTCAGTGGCTAGCATGACATGAATAATTTCTTGTTTCGACTGGAAATATGTATTCTCATGCGTTTAAGAATATTTGCTTTTCCATTGTCATACCCCTGTTAGTAATTCAAAATCACCCTGTCTTCAGAAAATGAGTCCTTTATACCCTTTGATGACTTCAGATGATGATCTCCAGGCCAATACCAGAAATTATACTTACTGCTCCTGAGTTCTGTGACCAGCTATTTTATGCTATTTAACTCCACTCTCTTCCTAATATTTCAGTCGTTCTTAAGGTCATCTGAAAGACCACACAGAATTCTTAGGATGTCCTCCTAATTTATTTTATTACCTATTTCCATTAGCAAATATTTAAAAGCCATTGCTACATTTCTCCAGTAAAATTTAGTTCAGGATGCCTTTTTTTGTAAAGTAAACCCATTGATTTCCCTTTCATTTCATGGTGTTACATAAACCAGGTCACCATTCTCCTAAAAGAAAAATGAAGGCCTAGTTAATGCAGCTAGTGGAGCTTAACGGTAGAGTCTATACACTTTAAGGCAGACAAGAGAGATGAGATTTGGTTATTAGATGCCTAACAATACTTTGAGACTTTACCATATCCACCACATCTTCAGCTGTCACTCCAAGGAAGCATGGATCTCCAATAGGTTCTATGCTATTGCAATTAGTTCCTCATGAATATCTTGGATGCCCTATGGCATCCGGAAGATAATGGGGCATTTGAGTTCCACCCCTGCACAAGTACATCTGGAATAGATTATCTGACCTTCAAAACAGCTGCCACCTTCTATGTGATGTTTCACTCATTACATTTCCAATATACAAATCAATGAGATTTCCTTCATTTAATTAACCTAGAAAATCACCTAACTTATTAGATAAAAATATCAAGTTGTACTGGAATAGTCAATTTTGCCTAAGTCCATTTTGTATTTTAATTTATTTTACTAAGGAATATATGTATTCAAATATGACTCATATTAAAACTAGGTCTAAAGCTTACATGTTATTAAGGGCAGCTTGAGGAGACTTTGACTGCTCAGTCTCTAAACCTGCATTACATCCTCTTATTTGCCTTCTGTAACCAGAATTCCTGCTGCCAGAAAGTGTTTTCCAGATGGAAGATGTGATCTGGACTTAATTAGAGATCATAAAGTAGGATGGCCAAAAGAGGCCTAAAGGCCATCTGTCACAACCTTGTCATTAGAAGTTTAAAGGAAAGAGAGTGGCAGTTCAAGGAAATTCGTTTTTTCCCATGGATTTCATTTTTGTATTTAAATCTGTCACTGAAATAATGAAAAGACAAATATTTTCCATATTCAAAAGAATATCTGACTATTATGCTCTATCTTATATTTTTTTACAGTTATGCTTATGTGTGACCTGCCTATTATGTTTAGTGTAATTTGACCTCAATTTAAACGCATGTATTTAACTGTAAATCCTTTGAAGTCATCCAATACACTTATGAATATACCAAAAGGAGAAAAACTCTCTTTCTACACTCTGCTTTCCTACCATAAAATAGCTTATATTTCATTCTGTCTCAAATTATATTCTCCAAGATTAGAACACCCTGCTTGTGACATTGAAGGTAATAAAGATCTCCTTCTGCATTTTCTCATGAACGACATTTCTTTCAAAGCTCTAGATAAATTAATGAGGGCATTCGTTCCAGTACTTCATATGCTGTATGCCTAGATCACAGATAACAATTAAGACTTCAATTTGTTCCATTAATTTGAGGTAGTTTCTCATATAGGTTCTTAATAATCAGGCTTAGCATTTAACATAATAGAAATTTTTGCTGCATTTCATGACAGCAATGAATTATGTGTTTTCAGTCAAGGGTACTCTGCTGTGAAACAGTTTAGAGAAGAGAAAACATTAAGGCAAAGGGTGTCTTATCTTCAAAACATGCTGCAAAATTCTTTTTCCTTACCATTCTCATTTTTATTAAAGTCAATGGACTTTGCCACAGTGTATAATTGTAACATAGGAATGTTTACACCAATGTATGCAAGACGTTCTTGTTTGGTGTCCTGTGTTATGTGTCACGCCAGGCATGCTGCGGAAAAATGCAAATGATTTTTAGCCTAAATAATTAAGTTGCAGCAAACACTTTCTTAGATTTTGCCAATAAAATTAACCAGAAATATATAGCAATCAGTCAAAATGTAAACATTTATCCCTCTGAAGATTATGTAGCATTTTACTGAAACATTTCCTTAGAGGCTGGGTTCAAATTCTGAAGTTGTTGCAGAGACCAAAATTTCAGCATTTCCTAGCTTTGTTACAGAAGACTGTGAAATTCTTGGATTTTAATCCTAACTAACTGGAAGAGGGGTGTGGGGGAATTTCTATAAAACTTAATTTCTTTATTGCAAACAACTCTGTCGAAAAGTATGAGGGTTTATCTATTTCCCTTTCTAATATAACAGGGTAAGTTTTGTGATTATCTATATAAATGTTCAATTAGCCTTAATGATGTTTTATGGTGATTAGATTCACAGGCTGAAAATTATTATTGTTAGTGATACTCATGGGAAAAAATAAGGGAAAAATCAATTCTAACTTTGTATGCACAGTGAAGGACTCTGAACTAGGTTGTGCTACAGAGGAAAGATATTTCAGAGTTATAATACACTATTCTATGAAAATAGAGTAATCATCTTAATGTTCAGAAGAAGTCAAACAAGCAAATTGAGCATTACAATTTATTAGGTAAGGAATGGAGAACTAATGAAAAAAAACAATGTTGTGGCACTGTAGAATACACAATGTTCCCGGAACAGGAATATTTGGTTAAAATATACCAAATCACCTTTTCAAAAAAACCCAACAAAACAAAGCAAAACAAAAACTTGGAAAATGTAGAGGGAAAGGTAACATGACCAAAAGTAGAAGAGCAATAATTCGTGATTAAAATCATGCCATTTTTGTCATCCTAAGAAAAGCTTAAATAATTTTTAACAAAAATAAAGATTTATCAAACCACAAATGTCCAAGAAAGTTGAAAAAGGTTTCTTGGGGGGTTTTATGGCTTGGTTTTTTTTGCTTGGTTTGTTGTTTTTGAGCTTTTTTGCTTGGTTTTTTTCAATGTCTCAGAATGCAAAAAAACAGGAGACAGCAGACAAAATTGTCAGATGTCAATCTTAAAAACACTCTTCCACATAAAAGAGTTAAATGATGGAACTTACTTCAATAAGACATTGTGCATGAAAAATTGTATATAAGATCAAGAGCAACTTTAAAAATTCATGGAAGAGCTACCAAGAGTTAATAAACACAGTTCAGCTACTAATATCAGTCTCAGACAGACCACTCAGTAGAGTCCAGGCAAGTACAACACAAAAACATTGCAGAACACTTACCTTGTTCTGATATTCTTTGTAAAATGTTCTTTCAGTAATTCTTGATGGTAGAATTAGTCTGATCAGCATATGTGAGGATGTTATGTTTCTGCAGGAGGAAGAGGATGAGAAGGCAATAGTTTTACAAATATGATGTAATAATTGTTTGTATTATTATTTCTTTTACTTAAAATCATTATTTAATAGTTATAACAATATTATTGATGATAATAAACTGAGGATGCTGTTGATTTTCTCAGGGAATAAGAGGCTCTGCCGCATGTTCTGGTACATTGGAACACTGGGCAACTATCAGTGACATGACATGACAATGACCAAATGCTGGATTCTACACCTGGAGAAACAGCAGAAACAAATATAAAATGGGAGAGGAGTAGCTCGACAACAGACTTACAGAAAGTGATTTGGGGGTGCTGGTGGACAGCAGGCTCAATATGAGCCAGCCATGTGCCAAGCAGCCAAGGGGACGGATCACATTCTTGGGTGCATAAACACAGCATAAACAGTTGGGCAAAAGAGTTGATTACCACGCTGTATTCAGCATTGGTGTGGTCTCACCTGGAGTGTTGTGTGGGCCCCACGATTCAAGAAGGATTTGAGGGTCCATGCACCCAGAAGAAGCAACAGACCTAGTGAAAGAGCTTGAAGGAATGTCCTATGAGGAGTGGCTGAGGACTTCGGACTTGTCTACTTTGGAGAAAAGTAGGCTGAGAGGTGACCTTGTTGCTCTTTACAGCTTCCTGAGGAGGTCAAGTGGAGTGGGAGGTGCTGAGCTTTTCTACCTGGGATCCAGTGACAGGATGCATGGATATGGTTAAAAGCATGTCAGGGGATGTTTAGACTGGACTTTTAGACTGGAAGCATTTCTTTTCCAAGAGTGTGGTCAAACACTCAAACAGGTCTCCTAAAGAGGTGGTTGATGCCCCAAGACAGTCAAATGTTTAAGAGGAATTTGGACAATGTACTTAACATTCTCTAACATTTGGTCAACCCCAAAGGGGTCAGGCAGCTGGTCTAGATGATCATTGGAAGTTCCTTCCATCTGAAACTATCATGCTCTATTCTACTCCTATTCTATTCTATTCTATTCTATTCTATTCTATTCTATTCTATTCTATTCGCCTTTGATCACACAGATGCTAAAGTTGTGGTCATACTTAAACCATGCATTCTCCTACATACACCTTCATAAAAATATTACAGGTTAAAAGAAGTATATTCATCTTCTTAAATGGCATATAGGAAACTTATTCATTTTAAGTTCCTTCATGGTCTTGTCTTGCTCAGATTAATGTGCATAGCTTTAGAGACTTGTATTGAAAGTCTGGGGACTTATTTATTGATTTATAGAAAACAATAATGAAGTAACTTGCAAAAATTGTCTTCAAATAGGAATATATAGTGCAAAATTACAGCTTTTAAAAAGACTGTTTTCCCTCACCTCAGAGTTTTTGCTCTTTCTAGCCCCTCAAAACTGTCAATTATCAAAACAGATGTTGTACATGCTTTCTTTACATATTCACATCTGTTAAATTTTGTCTAATTTTGACTTAAGAACAGAAAAAATCAATTAACTGCAAGTGTACAAGTCAAAAGTCTCTGTTTCTAAGGAAATAAAAAGAGCCAGCTTGAGTAAGACAGGCAAAAGATGATGTGTCCAGGCAGGTGAATCATGAAGGTGTGTGTTTGGTGTTGGAGGTTAGGGAGAAGGAGCAGGAAATGTGACTGATTCCCAGCCAAAGAATTCACAAGAAGTATCCAGACATTGCAAGGAAACTCATGCCCATCTTCTGCCTTCTGTTACTGACTAATGTTACTAATCCCTCAGAGATGAGTAGCTGCAGAGATAAAAGCCCAGTCTCGAAACAAGTCTGTGCAATTTAATTCTACAAGACAAACATGAAGCTGACCTTGCCTACTCATGTCAGAGTTTGTCCCTTCAGCCTTGATACTCACTGTGTTCTTCAGACAACATTTGCTTTCAGAGCTAACTCACTCCATGAGACAGATGGACTGAGGGTAAAACTGACTCAAAATTTTAGCCTCCAAGTATACTGTTTCAGGCCACTGAAAGACTTTTTAATCACTCTAAAACTGTAAAGCCAAAACCATAATGTGATATTTCCAGGATGAAAACAGAGAAAAAGATCAGACACTATGATTAAAAATTAGAAGAGAAACTGGAAATACCAATAATCTGAAGTAATTATTTGTGGTACCTGCAGCAGTATGTCTAGGACTGATGCAATTTAACTGAGGATGATTCTCCAAAATTTTTTTTTTTTTTGCCTCTGATGCTTTAAAGGCTCTCATGTCCGTAACATAATTGACACACAATAGCATGTGTTTTCAAGTGATTGCTTAAATGTATAAGCTTCATTTTTCACTTATTTCCTCAAAAGTTTTGTGCTTTAGAGAAAATATGTGGAGAAGAGAAAGTGTAGATATTAGAGGACATAAGCTAACAATGTTTTTAACAGTTGTAGTAAATGTACTTGCAAATGATTTGGCAATGTAAAACTTGCAATGAATTGTTTATCATAAATACCTGTGATGTTATTACAATAAACCCTCTTTTCAATGTCTTGTAGCATTTCCATGATAAATCAGCTAGGCTGAGTGAATTAAGCAACACCAGAAGGACTTTCTATCAGAGCCAATGATAGAACTCCTAAACTTACTGCTCTGTACGGAGGCTGTTGCGCTATAAATTTAAATTATGCCCTATGGTATCTCTTTAGACACTGAGAACTTTTCAAGTGAAATTTGAAAATAATTCTATTTTATAATTTTACCTCAATTTTACTGTTTTGTATTCTAAAAGTATGACACTTTTGCAATCAGAAAAGTGATTAGTAACCAAATTATCCTGAGTCCTGATAGCAACAATGCTGTCCTGATTCAAGAAAGTGTGCAATTATGAGGTCCTAAGGTATACACACTTTTTTCTTTTCTTCAGCTGGCAAGATAAAGACAACGTTAATATGTTTGCATGTGTCACAGCTACCTCCTTTGAGAGGAGATTAATGAAAATGGTCAGGTACAGTTCATTAGGGAACAGCTCATTTAATAGAGAAAAAATATTGGAATAACTTGTAAATCAGGCACAATGAAATCTCCCTCAATAAAACCATGGTGTGTCTTGTTGGCAAACTCTCTTCCCTTCCAAAATATCTAACTCGTTATCCTTGTGTCAGCCCTCCACCAGGCTCAGGCAATGTCTGGGAGAATATTTCCTTCACAAGCCAAACCTGCATCAAGAAACTCATGGCGAGTTGTGCTTGAGACAGTGCTTGAACCCACTGGTATTGTTTATCTACTTTGAACAGACATCATACAAGTGATGGCTGGCCAGATAAATTATCACCTGTTCCTCTGGGAGTATTCTCTTGGCACTAGTTACCCATGGCTTTTGGGTATATCCAGACCCACATCAGCACAGGCAGGAGACAGCAAGACACTCAGAATCAGGGGTACAGAGCAGATCAGATTTGCAAACAGAGCAGCAAGGAGATGAGTGAACACACTTGCAAGCCACAGTGTGTTGGGCAGTGTTGTTGAAACAGAGCTGAACTGTACGAGATGTGCTGCAAATTTGGTAAATCACTGTTGGTCAGTGGAAAAGTGTTTAGAAGGGGATTTTCTGGCCAGATTTGTCTCTGAACCAAATCTCAGTTTTCCCTCACCAGCACTCCCCTCTTCTGCTTTTCTGCAACTCTGCAGCCGCAAAGAGACAAAGAGCTGCCACTGCCCTGCTGAACAGAGTTACCTCGTTCCACTACCTAGTCCATACTCCCTTTCTTGATGACGGTGAAGAATGGAGAAAGCCACATTTGGTCCATGATTTATGAAGAACCGTGGACATGCAGCAGCTCCTGATGCACCAGAAGGAGGTGAGAGCAGCACAAAAGCTCTCAAATGCCTTCTGAGTTGGGGAGCACTGAGCCCTCCTGCCCATGGTGTAAGCTGTTTCCCACAAAACTCAAGGATGACCAAGGATAGTGATGTTCTGTCCTCAAGTTCTGTTTAACATTTCTGAAAAACATGCTTCAAGACATTTGAAAGGTGCTAGAAATGCTAGAAACTCACTATTTCATCATTATTATTAAACATTAATAAATATTTTTACTTTTACTGATCTTTCGTGAGCTTTGCTTAAATAGGTCAAGGCCGCTCTACATAAGACATGACAAACAAAGGTGCATGTGTCTTACTCCCATGGTATAAATCTACAAATTATCTTTTCTTTTGGAGAAGGTATTTCCTGTTTGCTTTCTCCCTTGTTTTCTTGTTACAGATATACATATGTTGTGTCCTCATTATAAATTACTTGGAATTCCATGTCCTCCAAAAGAAATTTTTTTTATATCTTGAAGCTTAAATCCAGATATAATTGTAATTTAATGAAAAATATGAATTAGCTAATAGGAACAAACTTATTTTTTAGCTTATAAAGACCTGTGCTCTCTATTCCAATTAACATGAAATCACAATAATTTGCTGAATGTATCAGCAGCAGTGGAAAATTTTTGTGTTAGCGAGTACATGGATTAAAGCTGATGTTCTGATGTGTAAACAAGTACTCTTTTACCAGAAATTTCAAATTAAGAAAGACAGTTTCTTTAGACATCAAATCCGCTCCTGAAAAATACGAACTGAAATCCGTGCAAGCACCTGGATATCCATATATGCCTTTAGGGATCAACAGATTTCACCTATTGCAAGCATTTACAGCAAATATTTAAAAGAGTAGAAGCGCCCTAAGATGGTATAGAAATCACATTGATATTTGAAGAAGAGGAACCTTAACCCCTTATTTCTACATGCAAGCCAAGAAATATACTACAAAGTAAGACAAAGTGACACTTATAATGGAATATTGACTTCCCCAAATTTAGGCCACTAATTTTCCTCTGCAAGTTTAGTACAAATACCTTTATTCCTGTTTTGGGAACGTAAGAATTTTGTTGTATATTACCTGTATCTACCCATTGGTTCATGTACAGCACATTATTAAATAAAGAAAAGTGGGTAAATGATACTAATAGGCAAAGCCATAACATAATGTTATGATTTTATTTTTTAAATCACTAAGGAAAGTTACTGCTTAACAAAATTGTAACAGCTTGTTGTAACAGAACTTGCATAATAAACCAGAAATTTAAATAATAAAATTTAAAAGTTTCCATACTTCTAGAGGCAATCAGCTGTAAAAGTCCATGTAATAAAATAATTTTAAGATTTTTAAGATAAAAACAACATAAAACCTCAAATTAAAATAAAGCGTTAAATGAAATGTTGAAATATCCTTAGATTAAAACATTGTAGATGTAACAGAAAATAAATTATACATTAAAAATCAAGTATATTTCCAATATATGCATTTCAACAAAAGTGAAAACTTTATTTTGGAAAAACCTAGTAAGACAAATCATTCCTGACATCAAAATTCTGCTCTGGGAAAAGCAAAAGGCCCAGTTCTTGAAGATAGCTGCATATCTTCTACCAAAGAAAGGAGATATTCACTTGTGGAAAATCCCTCCATGCACAGAGCTCTGGAACACAGTCTAGCTTTCTCTTTCCATTACCTCAAGACAAAACTGCCAGACCCTGCTAAGGCATTAATGAAGCGTGCACAAGGGAGATTCCTCTTTCTCCTAGTGGAACTCTTTTTTTTTCATCTGTGCCATTTTTGGATTGCTAAATTCTTGCAGTAAATAGTATAATGACTACTGGGACCTTACAAATTCCTAGAAATTCAGATCATACAGCTACAGATGTACGCTTTAAAATTTGTTTTTCATTCCCTCATTTCTTTAACTACTGTATGTTACTGAACTAGAATACATAAAACAAGATGGTTTGGAAAAAAACCTGAAATTAAATAAACTTGTAACGCCTGTCTTTTTGTGTGTGAATTTTCTGTTTACAGTAATGATAATAATGAGAACAGTCTTTTGGAATTAAAAAATTTCAGTTATACTATACTTATCTCACTGTAAGTACTAATTTTTATTTTCTTCTTCCTTTGCAGCAAATACAGATGTTAAAGGAAAATGGATTCCTATTAAAAAAACAGATATCTGTGTGACAGAGGAAGAACAGTACTTCATCTTGTATTGTATCTTTTATTTTACTTTTCTTTACATTATTCACATTATTATTTCATTGCTTAAAATAATGATATTTCTGCTAGATATCAAAACACAGAGGTGATATTACCTGCATACGAGATATGAAAACAAATTAAATAAGATAATTTAGTAATAGTACTATATTCTTTCAAATTACTTTGCCACAAGATAGTAGATTAAATTATTCTGACTACAATACAAACTAGAGTGAAAGTAAAGAGTAGAGATGAATAATAGTCTTCCATATCTTTTTATGAGCTTTCTGGGAAAGAATGAATGTTATTTGGCAAGCAAAATTGCTTTGGCAATACACAGGAAAATGAGGAGGAAATAAGATTTTATGTTCTGCTTTACAAACAGTGACTAACAAGTAGATGAATATTAAGCAATTTTGTTATAAATGCTAAAATTATTGCATGATGGTTTTGCTAACTCAGAGGAAGGGAATTACCCACAATGTAAGATACATAGCTTTAAACATTACCACTAAGCTTCACCAAGGGCAGAACAAAATGACTGCAGACTCAAATTAACAGGACTGATTCAGATTCACTTCAATATCAAGATTCAAGAGTTAGATGTAGGACTCCCCAGCTATAAGCAAAAGTAGGTAGCATAGGTTTTTCAGAGCAATTAAGTAGGTCAGTGAAGAGACAGTAAAATAAAAAATAAAAACACAGAACAGCGACCAGGGCAATTGTGGTGAACAACTGAAATATTCATGTCAAGAAATACAGGTAAGACCCGATCTCCTTTGAATCACTTCACTGAGCACAAACCCACTGGTCACAGTCTTGATGATTTCTGACTGTCTAATAGGCTGGTCAGAATTCTCAAATGCCTGGTAATAGGAAGCTGTGGTGAAAGATCTAGTGACAAGCTGACCTTGGAAGCAAATTCACAAGCAAGGAGCATGAAAGGACCATATATTTTGGTATCTGGAATGTTTCAGTAAGTCTCACTGGTTGTGTTCCTGGGAATAGAAAATGTGTTCCTGGGAATAGAAAATGTGTTCCAGAGCCCTCAATAACTGCTGCCTGTTTGTCAAGGGCTGTGAATCTCATCAAGGCTATAACTGCACTCAAAACCTAAAAGCACAGACTGCTTCCAAGACACCCAAAGTGCTTATCATCTCTGTCCCAGCCTAAAATTGTGTCATGGTTTAGGACCAGCACTCCTGAATTTAGTGCTGCCACCGAGAACCTTCCAACCAGTTCTGTTTGCTTTCTCCCCCTCTCCTCTTCACCCTCCCCTGCAGCTGGAGAGGAGAATTGGAATCACAAAACATAAAGATCACAGGTTGAGATAAGAACAATTTATTAGAAACAGCAATGAGATAAGAAAATTACAGTAACAGCAACAATACTGATGACAGACGGTACAAAAAATGAACACTCCAGATGGAACACCCTCAAAAATAGACAGTATCTACCCTGAGCGCTCCCTCCACCACACTGTGCTGACCCAGAAGCCACCCCTTCCCTCATCCTTGGAAAAATGACATGACGTGGTATCGAATAATAAACAGGCATTGGCCTTCCTGGCTCCTGGCTACTGCAAAAATTACCCATCCTGGCCAGAAACAGGACAACTTGCTGTTTCTTTCAGCAGGAAGTGATCTCTCTGTGAACCACTCAAACCCAATGAAAGAAACTTTCTTGAATGAAAGGACTTTCTTCAACAGACTCACAAGGTCTAAAAGAAGCACAACTAAAGAGAGCAATTAATCTTTCCTCTCTTCCTATCTCCCCCATGCCAGTAAGGCATCACACACATGTAAGAAATGCTTTTAACTTTAAAGGTGCTGGTTCATATCAGGTGCTGTGCTATCAATGATTGAAAGTTTAATAATTTAATTTTCTGCAAAAATTGTGATAAGAAAAACAATTTTAAACAGAAGGACAAATTCTGTACATTATGTATTTTTTTAAAATATTAGTCTTATTTTACTATTTACAGTTCTAATACAACATAACTTCATTTCCTGGGTCTTTTCCTTCTGCATTTCTTCCTCACTGTTTTCAAGCCATTCATTAACTAAGGGTACCACTTCACAGCTGTTTTCAAATCTATGTCCCTAGTTTTCATCAGCTCATGTTCTGGTTCTTGAATTTGCTCTTGCCTGGTTATTTTATGTCCCAACTTGCAATAAATTATGGAAATCATATATGGCATACTTTTTCTATTGTTATGTTCTCTCACAAGCAAAGTGCCAACATCAAGTTAATTTCATTTAAAAGTGAATTTCTTTTAATTAATATCAGGGGCACAAAATACACCTTTCAAATATCTTCATATCTGGTTACAGACAGACAGACATTCATTTTCTTTTTTAAAATTGCATCAACATTAAGTTTAGAGTAATAGCACATTGCTTCCTAAGCATTAATCAAGATAACTCTGGAGTATATGAAGCAAATGATGGCTGCTGAGCTCTTGTTAATGCCAAGGACTTCTCTCAGAATCTCTGATTTTAGTCAGTGGTGAGTGACTTGATATTAATTGGCACTGCGGGAATCAGACATAATAATTAATACCTTGCATTTATATTTTGATTTGTAGTTTGCTGTGAAATCTTGAAAAGAAAAAAAATACTGGCATAAAATAATCTAACTATATATAGAAACTTACATTTAGCTGTGATTAAACTGTGCCGTGTGTGAACTATATAATTTAATCTGAAAAGAGAATTTGTTATATCTGAGGAGAAAGTGTTCTGGTTAATTCCAAAGCTGTGTAGTTTGCTTTCAAAAATATTTTCTATGGGGCCCAAAGCTAGAGAGTTATGAGTTATGCACTTACAGAAGAATTTTACTATTTATCTGTACTCTAAAGATATACTGGCAATATATGTATCTTTATCAAATGAGTCTAAGAGCTTTGGTCACGAAATATGGCCATCTGAAGTGCGAAATCCATCAAAATGCTACTAGAACTCCAAAGGAAATGGAGCTGATGTTGTGATGACTGCAGCTCAGGTCAGTTAGTTGAAATTAATGTATGTGATTAGGTTTTAAATGCTACTCTTTTTAGTCAATATATTTTCTAAGGAATGATATAAAGAAATGACCTAAAACAAATGACCAAGTATCTATACAAATAATTTCTTTTATATATGACACCCCTGTGTGGAAGAGTGGACAATTATATTAGAGGCTACGTGAGGACATTTTGTGGGAAAACATCTGTAATGGATACTCCTCCCAGCTGCCTGTACACAATCATTCTGGAAAATACTACTATGTCAGAAATCATGTAACCAGCAGGGGACATGGGGGAGCCAGGAAATGAGATCTTACGATCTCATCAAATGCAGCTAGGCTAAAGTTTGGTAAAACTCTCAACTAAATCACTGCTACCTGAAATATTCTCCATATTCTCTAACATCTATCAGAGAACACCCAGAATATTTTCTCTAGCTGGCAGCAAGGATCAATCTACCAGGAGCTAATGCTGTTGTTTTTCCTAAAAAGAAGGGTCTGGAAGGGTGTCACTATGCATATATTCTCGAGGGCTCACAATGCTTCTTGTATGAATTCATGCAAGCCACTAGCCTCTGAAGCCTTTTTCTTTCTTTTCCCTGAGACCAATCTACATCTTCTACTCAGCCAGAGATTGAATGCAGCCTGACAGATGCATTTCAAAATCTTTGTACATACCAAGCAGAATTTAATTTTAATTTTCTATCTTATAAACTATAAGAGACAAGAACTAGAAATAGAAATAGAATTTTCTGTAATAGGACAAAGTCATATCATGTTCTTACATTTATGGAAGGAAATCATTCTCTGACAGCTTGACTATAAACTGCATGACTAGAATTTCATGATCTAATAGGACTGAAATGGGCACAGTGCCTTTTCCACATGCAAATATGTATAAACCATTACCATTTTATTCTACAGAATGTAATAAGGGAAATAGCTAGTGACGGAAAGCTTCCATAACCAGAAACAGTTATACCAATTTATTCCTGGAAGTTCCCACTTAGGAGAGAACAGAGGAAAATAATTTGAGGAATAGGCCGAGTTTATACTCTCTAGTGATTAGGACACTAGCTGGAAGAAATCTAGCTTCCAAGCACTGCTCCAAAAAGTACTTGTAGATTTCTTTACAAGTACTTGAAAAACTTTAAGTTTCAGTGGGAAAATACAGAAGCGGTCCTGGGACCAGAGTCTGGAAAGGTAGCACAGCTATATGAGGAGAAACAGAGACACACAGGGTATCTAACAGCAAGACTGTTCAATTAAAAGAATAAATAAAAATCACAGAATCACAGAATGTGTTGAGTTGGAAGAGACCAACAAGGATCATAGAGTCCAGCTCCCGGCCCTGCACAAGATACCCCAAGAATTGCAGCATATATCAGAGAGCATTGTCCAAACGCTTCTTGAACTCTGTCAGGTTTGGTGCTGTGACCACTTCCCTGGTGAGCCTGTTCCAGTGCCCAAACACCCTCTGGGTGAAAAACCTTTTCTTTATATCCAACCTAAACCTCCCCAACACAGCTACAGGCCATTTCCTCCGGTCACCTGTCACTGTATACCACAGAGAGCAGTGCCTGCCCCTCCTCTTCCCCTCACAAGGAAGTTGTAACTGTGATGAGGTCTCCCCTCAGTCTCCTCTTCTTCAGGCTGAACAGACCAAGTGACCTCAGCTGCTCCTCATACGGCTTCCCATCACGGACCTTCACCATCTTCATTGCCCTCCTTTGGGCACTTTCTAATCATTTAATGTCTTTCTCATGTTGTGGTACCCAAAACTGCCCCCAGCACTTGAGGTGAAGCTGCCCCAGTGCAGAGCAGAGCAGGACAATCCCCTCCCTTGCCCAGCTTGTGATGCTGTGTCTGATGCCCCCAGGACAGGGTTGGCCCTCCTGGCTGCCAGGGCACTGCTGGCTCATGTTCAACTTGCCATCAACCAGGGCCCCCAGATGTCTTTTGCAGTGCTGCTCTCCAGTATCTCATTTCCCAGTCTGTATGCCTGTGTTGGTCTGAAGCACTTGATGAAAAATTTAGTCTAGCTTGTCTTTTCTCAGACCAGCACTTGAACTACACACCTAAGGCTATGAGTTCACTTAGGCTTCATCTTCCAGTAAGGTACGGGAACTTACAGAGAAGAGCTCCCATTTCCTCAGTGCAGGTCAAACACAGCAGGGAGAGAGGTTGGGAGATACCTGCCTGGAGTACTGCCCTGCACTTGCTTAAGAACACTGTGCTCGTGGAGATTGTTAATGTCAAATCATTCTTTTCTTATTTATTTATTTATTTATTTATTGTTGTTTGCAAGCTTTGCTATCTTAGTTTTGTCTGAATTTGGGTGCCTGATTCTTATTCACTCTAGCCTTATGTGCTTTACTGGATCATGAGATAGCTTTCACACAACTTAAATGGATTTATACTGCTTGAATTAATGATAAACTGAAGGGTTTTAAACCTTCAGAAGCCAATTTTCATTCACTATAACTGACTAGTGAAATTTGATTTCTCTAAGCATTTTAGAAAATTTCCTGAAATTGGACTAGTGGTAGGTAAAAAAGGCACAGAAGAGTTTCAGCTCAGTTTGGATAATATAAAAGAAAGGTTGGGTCTTCTTTGACAGAATTAAAATAGATTATTAGAATAAATGCAGCAAAGTGGTAAGCTCCATCTCTGAGTACCTTAAAGAAATACATATTTCCTATGGAGATGGAGCCTTTTAATTGGTCAATGTACTTCACCTCACAAGAAGTTCCTGGCAATGCAAATTCTAGATAGTGAGAGATAGTTAAGGGAGTTAAAAAAAAAAAAAAAGAGAGAGAGAAAGAAAAACTGAAAAACATTTTCTGAGCCAAGATTTGTGTAAGTTTGAATTTGAAGAAATGGTTGTATATGAAGAAAGGGCTACTTTGTCAGCAGTGGACTGTGTCCTTAATGAAGACTCTCCTACCCATTTAAAAATATCTTGTAGCCCAGAAATTTACTGTATTGCTGCATTTCTGTTGCTTAAACGTCACTTAAGGACAGTGCAGAATCACAAAAATGTCTGTGTAGGAAATGAGCCCTGAAGAGCTTTTTGTCCTACCCTCTACTGAAAGCAAACTTAGCTCAGGATGTTCAGGGCCCTGTGACTATGAGCTATTGCTGTTAATATGGGTGCAACTACTAAGCATGGTGTGAATTGTGTTAAAGAGCAAGGACAGCACTGCTTTGCAGATGTACCATTGCTAACATATGTATCCTACTGAGTTACTAAAGACCACCTGCTATTAAAAAGACCAAAAATTTCTACACAGTCTTGCCTCTGTAGTTGTTTTCAGTCACAGGTGGACATAATTTGAATTAAAGTGTTGATTTTCTGAAAAAAAAATTATCCTAATGAGATATATTTGAGCATAAATGCAGGTATATACATAAATTGTATGTATTATCCCTGAGAGCAAACTCTTGCATTTTTTCATGTGCATGCGAAGTGGAATTAATTTTTGACATACTTTTTCTAAGCATATTTATAAGAATTTTTTTTCTTTCACTTTACAAGTAATATACAAAAATAAAATCATCTAAAAAAAACCATTGGAAGACTGAAAAAAAGTAGCAATTTTTATAGGTTGGAGTTTATAATGAGTATTTTACAGGAAAGTTATAAGAAAAGTATGAAAATATGGCTGTGCTTGCAAAACACAAATGTTCGCTATTTGATTGTTGAGCAGAAAGTTAATGTGTGTTGTGTAACAGTAAAATTCAAACTGCTTGTTCCTAGAGGGCAGAAAAGCAATGGAATAATCTTCATTTTAATGCAACTCTTATCAGAAAAGTAGTATGTTCCCTTAAAGTCACAAAACTTAAAGACTAATAAACAAGACATTACAATAAGTCTTGTTTTCATCTTGGTAGGTTAAGCAAGTCTTTTAAAAACAGCATTAGTTATAACAGACTAGATCTTTTTTAAGCCCCAACTCTTAGGTGAAATGATGTGACATCAAAACCCTGAGACACGGCATGGCCTCATCCTAAAATGTCTATCATTTACGTTGGTACAAACATTGAAATACGACCAGCTAATGCATTAGATGGAATTTTTTTTTTTCTGGATACAGCTGGGAAATGGTCAGGATAACACAAAAGCATAAATTGTATTTCTGTTACAAAAAAATTAACATAAATTTAAGAAACTTATTTTGGTATGTATATAGAAATGAATATACAGAAAGAATGCAGTAATCTAATTTTCAAAACAACTTTAACATTTCTTCCATATAAATGCAAAAAACCTTTGGTGTTTTCTGACAGATTTTTCAGCTCTGACTTGCTGTGGTGTAATTCCTAAAAATAATCACAGTCTTTTTCTGTGAACTTTTTAGTCGAAAAACTAGTATGTAGTCCTAGAAAATTTAATTTCAGAAAAGTGCCCATTTCATCTCAGAAAATATCTTCCATCCTCTCTAGACAACAGTTAAAGCCATCCAGTTGATGAGGAGCTATAATCAAATGTGGAAGCACTTTGTATAAGATTGCACAGATTGGGGTGGGGGAAGTTAGGAAAAAAGAAAAGAACCAAATATTAAGGAGTAATGCCTTTGAATTTAGCCAATCAAGATAAAAACCATTCAGGACTTCAACCCATTTTTAAAAACTTCACCTTCTCTGTTATTCCCAAACTTTTTCCAGCAAATTTATCTGAGAGTCAGGAACGAATTTTAATAACTCTACCTCATCATTGTGGGAGTGAAATTATTTGGGTGGTTTTGAATTTTGGTAGTAAATCACCATAAACCCCTCTTAATTATCTGAGTAAGTCGGATTTATCGTTTCCATCATAGAAACAGCACCAAATATCAAAAAAATTCTCTGAACTATAGAGTTTTTGAGCTTCAGAGAGCAAGAATCTCTCTTTGAGTGACTGGAATTAAAAAAAAAAAAAAAAAAACTAGTGGTAATTTAATAATTTCCTTCACTATCAGACATTATCATATCCTGTCAGTATGTGATGAGAGGCATGTTTCCCTATTCATCCATTTGCAAAAAGCATATTTCTTCATACAGTTATAATGCATATTTCAACTGGTTTAAAGAGTCCTTGAAAGGGAAAAAAGGAAAAAGAAAAAAACTCTAAACAGATGTCATCTTTTGTAAGATGACCATGAAACACAAATAAAAATGAGTCCTTGATGTGCTCCACAGACATGAGCAGCATTACAGTATAAGAATTAATGTCACAGAACAGCTGTCAAACAAACAGTTTATGGCAGCCAGGAAGCTCTGAAACCCACTGATATGAGCAAGACTGAAGAAAAGGGCACAGAGAACACTCGGTGTGCTTCGTGTTCGGTGTCCTTTAGTTTTACTCTGTCTGTGCAGCAAAACTCCTCAGGTATAAGATCACTGTCCTAAACTGTGTCCTAACAAAACTGAACATTTCAGTTCAGGAGATCCTTTTTTCCAGAGTATGCACTCCTGGAGAAAAACACAGAATCAGATCCACCTCAGTGCACTGGCCACAGTGGAGGGGCCTCATGTCTATACAAAACTGGGATAGTAGGGTCACATTCAGGTTACCTTTCATAGATGCATGCCCTGGAGACTCCCTTCAGCTTCCTTTACAGTCATCAACCTTAAATATAAAAAATTCCTTGGACCATTTCTCTACCCTTTTAGTAGTAAACCTACCTTAAACATGCTGAAATATTAGGACATTCAGGGTGAGGTTTTGGTTGCTTTTTTGGTTTTTTTTGTTTGCCTGTTTGTTTTGATACTTATAAACTGTAATTTTACAGGCATGTTGCCTTCTTTTTAATCTCCAGACCACTCTTTTTTTAGGAGTATGATTTCTGTAAAATGGTGGCTTAGTTTTCCCAGCTTTTCGCACTGTAAATTATTTGGCCACCTACCAATTCCTCTTATATACTCTCATACTCTCTCTCTAGAAAGCATCCCTGTTGACGGTACCTACTGCGCTGGAAATTGTTAGAAAGCTACTTGGCATAAAATGGCTTTCCTGTTTCACTTCAGCTTTTGTCTTTCCCTGCCTCCAACACTCTCCACGTGGCTCATCTACTTGTTCAACCTTGTCATAGGCCAGACTATGAGTACTTCTGGGTATACTTTTTATTGCATGTCTGTTTTCTAGATACCACAATAAGGCTTTTTATCTTGATTTGATCTTCCGTTGCAGTGTAATGGTGAGATGCAATGACAGAAGAATTCTGCAGCTGGTCTCTTGTTCAAAAGAAGCCCAAATAATGTCTTCAGGGCTCTATGACAGTTTGAAGAGCAATGCCCATCAGAACCAGACATTACAGCCTGCAGATGTCCAACCTGAACAGATGGAATCCAGCAATGCATTATCTTGAAGCACAAGCTTAGCATTAAAAAGAAAGAAAAAACCAAAATCATTATTATGGTGGCCTTTGTTAGTTGTTCCTTCACATTTGTAGAGCTAAAATAGGTTGTAAAGAATAATTTTAATTATCAATCATGCCAATATAAGACATTCTATATATGTGAAATAAAAGTATCAGCGAGGAACTATTTGAAGTTTGGCACAAAGCGTAGCCAGAATTCTGCATTTTTTGCTTCAGTAAATCCATTCTCCATCCAGAATCTATTTCCATCTTTCTTGCTGCATTTGCCTTCAGTAATTTTAGCTCATTTAGGAGATGCTACGGAAACTTGTCCTTCAAATTTATTGCAAATACAAAATAAATTACCCACTGTAAAATCATAAGAACACTACTGGGTAGGCAAGTAGTAATGTGTATCAAGAGGAGCAAGCAGATGGCACTATTTTCATTCTTACTCATTTATTTTAAAGTATTTTGTTCAATATTTATCAGGAAAAAAAATGTTCTCTGAATTACTGAGTGTAAAAATATAGTAGTCAAACATTTTAGGAAGAGGTTTATAAATTTTCATCAGCATTTTAATACATATATAAAAATTTTTGGTTTAAAGCCAACAAAAACCCCTTTGAAAAATATCTTTGTATAAAAGACAAAACTGTAGTCTCAAATTAAAACTTTGCTGCTAGATGAATTAAAGTTCAGAATGCCACTTTCATATAGATGTTCACTTAAACTAAATTGGATGTCAAAATCAGAGCTTCTGTACTAGGACGTAATATTCTATAGCATACAAAGTTTTCATTTATTCAGTCTCTCATACCCTAAATGACATTTACCAATTACTATGTGTAAGCATAGAATGCTCACTACCAAAGGAGAACTGAATATCCCAATTAATAAATATGTTTCTAAAATTTTAACAAAATCTTTCCAGATAGAGGCATAATAAGAAAATGCAAGTGAACACAAAAAACCTGTCTCATCAGCAAGCCCAGGTCATATTAGACCCAACAAAGACAGTCAAGAAGAGTCACCCAGTTCCACCACTGAGTGACAGAAAAGTTCCTAAACCTGCTGCAGTCCTCTAGTAACTTTTGTTTCTTTAGTCACACTTCTCCAAGGTTAATGATTTTAGTAACAAACCTTTGAATACGTAGAATGTCTCAAATCTTCATATGTCTTGTACGGGACACATATCCCACAGACAGATTTCATTCATCTCCCTTACAACATCTGTTGTAAGAAAAACACACAGAAAACTTTGTGTCCACTTGAGTTACTGTTTTTCAGCTTCATTTCAACAAAATCACAGAATTCCCTGTTCAAGATGACTTGAACAAGCTACTAACTACTAAGAAGTAACTATTTTTCACATATCAATATGTTTGGGTTGAGATTTGTAGGTAACAGGTAACTTAGAAATATCCTTTTAAAATTATGGAATACACTCAGTGTGACTCTAAAGGAGTGAGCACCTGTTCATCCTGGTATCCCAGTTTAATAACATACCTAGAAACACTAACTTAGAGAGGTTCAATACTGCTTTCAAGAAAGTAATAGATACCAATTAGTTTTACAGTAATTATATAGCCACTATAGATAATTATAAAGGTGGAAGAAAATTTATATTTCCACAATTAATTTCCAGGGCCTGGGGAGAGAATGGGGAAATGAAGGAGACTTAATTCTGTTATTAATGTGGAAGGGATGGTTCTCCTAGAGGTCAGTATCACCTGCATGCCTGGTCACATTTGGCTGTATCATGAAGGGAATAGGACTCTTCTGTTTTTCACTTTTAAGATTAAATTTTATAGATTCATCTCAGTGGACAATGAGGCTTTCTAATTGTTATCTTTGAATCTATAAGAAAACATTTAAAATTGATTTATAATTTATGTAAAGTCAGATTTGCATACCTACAGACATATATATCTATTTATANACAGACATATATATATCTATTTATATAATCTTGATTTCTTATAGATTTATTTTTCATTAAAAAGTAATGATATATTAATGTCCTACAAGTCATTTGCTGTCTTCTGTAGTGATAGTCCTTAACTGTTAAAAAACTCCAGTACATTTTCTACTCATACTCACTTCAGAGATTAAGATATGTAAAACCCATTTGGGTCTCAATTCCACTGCAAATGGTGTCCTTATTTCCAAAGAACATCCATTTCAACTTTTTACTTTGTTATGTCAAAATAGCTTTAGACCCCAAACTGCATTATGAGCTGACATTAAAACTGAAACCAGATTTTTTTTTTCTACTGTAGATTATTATGTATCAATACATTCCAGCTAAGAAACTTATTTTTTCTTTCCTTCTTTGATGTTTCTTTTTCTCAGTGAAGCCTGTCTTTCAAACAACTGAAAGAGATTTTGTTTCTTGATAGGTACTTCCACTAATCTTTTTAGCTATCAGAAAAGCCAGGGCCTGCTGCTCTTTGAAATTTTCTGCACAACTCCAATTATAAAATTCCCTGAAATCACCACACGTCCAGCATATCCTCTGGGCTCTTAAAAGTCAAAATACTACTGCTTTGCCATATTATCCAGTATTTCTACATGATCTATATGCAAGAACAGTTTCCTTGTTATGTTTCTACTTCATATTGTCTTCCTTCCATAATTCATTAAAAAATTCCCTTCATGATCATCTAGAAGTCACTTTTTCTACCTGGAAGCATTTACTTTCAGTGCTCTGTGAATACAACAGGCTAAGAATTAGTCTTTACAACTTGTGGTTCATTAAGAAAACCACGTGTGTGCATATATATAGGTGTGTATATGGGTATATGCTATTTTTGAATATGTTTGTTCACAGTTCATGGAATAGCTCTGAACCAAAAACTTCCAGTTCACTAGTAGTGAAAAAGAAGCTGATAATTTTTGACTAGCACAAATTGTTAATACTGTCAACACACATATAGAATTATTTATAGGAAGCATACATTATCTATTATTCTGTCACATATGCCATTGCTTTTCCTAGTGCTATAAAGCCAATAAAAATAGTAGTTTACTTCTATGTGTTAATAAAGCATAATTATTTAGTGCAAAATATTAAACTCACTTTCATCTTCAGACAGATGGGCAAAGGTATGACTTTATATCTTTAATTATTTTGAAATAAGGTTCACTTATATGTTTCTAACTCCCTTCCTAGTCAGCAAAGAGGAATAAACACCTTTAAAGGACTGCTCACACTATCTCATAATAGATACATATTACCCAGTTAGTGAATGAGGGAAAGGCTGTGGATGTTGTACATGGGCATTTCAGTAAAGCCTTTGACACTTTCCCACAGCATTCCCTGGAGTAAGTGGTTGCTCTTTGTTCACTGGCAGCTGGGCCCAAAGAGTGGTCATGAATGGAACCAAATCCAGTTGGGAGCCAGCCATGAGTGCAGCTCCCCAGGCCTCAGTATTGGGGCCACCTCTGTTTGATACCTTCCTCTATCAATGATCTGGGTGAGAGGATTGAGAGCACCTCCAGTAAGTTCACTGAAAACACTCAGTTGGGCAGGAGTGTTGATCTGCTGGAGGGAATGAAGGCTCTGCAGAGGGATCTGGGTGGGCTGCATCAATGAGTCGAGGCCGTTTGGATAAGGTCAGGTGCTGGGTCCTGCACTTGGGTCACAGCAACCCCATGCAGTGCTACAGAATTGAGTGCTCAGAAAGATATTAGATCATCGGATAATTGGATTGTTATTAGATATTGGATAATTGGATAAGTGGGAAAGATATTACTGGGTGGAAAAGGAGGGAAGGTAAAGATTTGTGATTTTTCTGTGGCACAAACTTTCTTAAAGAATCAAGGTGTTTTTCCTGCCTCACTCCACAGGATATCAACGAAATAAAGTAATTTTCTACAGTCTTACACTCTGCTAACTTTTCTCTGAGTCACATCACTAGAGGCCTTGCAATTGACAGAAGGAGTATTTGCCAGTTTCTCTCATTTTTTGAATCACAAGGGAGGTCATTATTCTAAATAATAGGAATAGTTATTTTGTTGGGTGTTTTAAATATCTTGGAAATATTTAAATATATTGTAAATTTGCACTTCCTGAGGTTTGGAGGGGCTGGTGTGATAGCTTATTGTGTTTTAGTTTGGGTGGGGGGGGGGGGTTTCCCTTTTGTTGTATATTTTGTGTCTCTTAATATTCAAACAGAATGGCACAACAGGGTTTGCATTATGATACTCTTGTGACATATTCTGGTGATTATTAGATAGCAAGAAAAGGACAGAATGCCAGCAACCTCACAGACATTTCATTATTAGTTCATAATCATAATTCATTCCCTGGAGTATCTTATAATGTTCATGAGCTTTTTAAAAAAAGACAAAGAATTAGAAGAAAAATACCTGCAAAATTGACAGTCTTTTTTTTTAATTAGTCAAAATATGGTTCTACAAAAAATAATCACTGATACTTTCCAAGTGTTCATAATAATATTTTATGATTACAGCAAATGTACAGCATGTTGTACATTACAGTTGAATGTAATATTTGTCATTTTTAAAAACTGTGAAAATGAGACAATATTTATTCACAAGAGATACAAACCAACAGAAGAAGTCTCAACTTTTAGAAATAATTAATACTGAAATAAAGACTTGTCTTATTGTACAAAGGGAATAGGATGTGCTCTCCTTAGGATACTACAATTTCTTCCAGGAGCTTCCATCAGGATCTGATGTTTGATATTGAAACATCACATATGCCAAACTGAACAGCGTGTTCATTTCCAGAAAAGAAAAACCTCTTTGTTCCAGGGGAAAAACATGATCGAAGACACTGTCTGCCTCTACACTCTTGAATGTATCTGCTCCAAGAAGCCATTCCTGGCTCCAAGCTTAATGAAGTAATACCTCTCCCCCTCACTTTTCAGTTTAGGGTAGCCTGTCATGCCTGCTTTAGCTGGGCAGCCACCTCCAGATTTTAAAGCACTTGGTCTTAGACTTTCTTTGGTATCTGAATCCTCAGACATTTTCCTGTAATTTTCATTGCTGTGGTTTTTTGAGTTCTCAGTGGTTGAAAAAATGTGGCGATTGAGCCACAGCTCAGCTGTTGTTTATTTTTTTAGAATGTGAAATAGCATTACGCATTTCTTTCCGACCAACAAAAATCAGGATAAAGCTGACCCAAATAGGTTTCTTCTTGGAAAAGACTGCAAAAGCCATTATTATAAGAGATATTTTAATTAACAGAATGAAATTATACCATCCCTCATGCATATGTGTGTTACTATGTCTGCCTGTGCACAGAAGTTAAATGGGCCTCTTATTTGCAATTATAAGTATATACAAAATGAAACAGAAGAAATATCACTCCAGGATTTGCTTATTCCTGTGAATTTCCTTTTTCCTTTTTACTTTGATAGTTAATCCCAATGTCTCAGAACTTCTTTTCACCATACATATAGCATGGCTGTTCTCAAAATATACATAATGAACAGTTAAAATGTAGTATTTGAGTTACCGTGCCCATTCTGTTCTCTATGGTCAGAGTAAGTTCAAGTAGCCGGATAAATGTATGGATTTGCTGATAGCAAGAAATATTCAGTTTCCAACCTATCACTTGCATTTTTCATCTATTCAGAGGTGGAGGTGGAAGATTTGGAAGACAGATGCCACTCATGGATCTTACTTTCCTATTTTTAAAGCATCATAGGTTGCTCATATAACCACAATGCTGGTTGTCTGTTTACAAAAGTATTTTGACAAACCAGTCTTTGTTATAACTGGTACTTTTCAATGGATTGTTCTGTTTTTCTCAAGCCCAAGGTTATTTCTCTCTAAACTTTCTATTGGGAAGTCTCCAGCACTACTAGATGTGTTTGTCCCACTTTAACAGCAGCACTTGTCTGACCCCTTGGGCCATAGCTTCAGCCTCCATGACACTGAAACCATGCAACTCTTCTTCCATCTGTATCCACAATGTTTTCCTTTATGAATAAGGTAGATGAAGATATTGTAAGCCACGTTTTTTCCAGAATCACAGAGTCACAGAATATGCTGAGTTGGAAGGGAATCCTCGAGGACCCACGAGGATCCTCAAAGTCCAACTCCTGGCCCTGCACAGCACCATCGCCAAGAGTCACACCATGTGCCTGAGAGCATTGTGCAAACGCTTCTTGAATTCTGCCAGGCTTGGTGCTGTAACCAATTCATGGGGAGCCTGTTCCAGTGCCCAAGAACCCTCTGGTTGAACAATCTTTTCCTTATATCCAACCTAAACCTCCCCTGACACATCTTCAGGCCATTCCCTCAGGTCCTGCCACTGGTCACTAGAGTGCAGAGATCAGTGTCTGCCCCTCCTCTTTCTCCCATGAGGAAGTTGTAGACTGAAATGAGGTCTCTCTTTTTTTGGATGTAGTGACAGTTTTTTGAAGTCTACACACATTACTTAAACATCTACAGAAATCTATTTGCTGGAAAGAGAACATAGCTTTTCAAAATTATTTGAAAAAGTTGGATTGTCTATTACCTGAAGATTTGAAATAATTTTGATCTCTAAGCACAGCAAGTCTTTATATCAATTTTTTTAGGTACTTGAGTATTCCACAAATTTGTATTTTGGAATGTTAAAACATAAATTTTGGCAGTTATGATCAAAGAAAGCTTGGACATACTGAAATTACTTTTTCCATTGCAAATTCCTCAGAATTCAGAACTCTTGATTTTAAAACTCAAACTGTGTTTGATTGCTTTGATTTTTTGAGATCAAAATAGCATTCAAACTTAAAATTGAAAGAGAATTTTTATGTCCCATTTTCCCACTGGGTATTTTTAGTGCAAAAAGCTTCAGCAAACCCTAGTTCTCACTTTAGAGGAAATAAGGGCTTCCACAAAGGTTAGTAAAACATTCCTTATGAGGAAACATTGTGATATTGAGTCATGAAGTTGTCGCAGCCTGCTTGCACTGGGAAAAATGAGTGACATAACTAGATGCTAACACCTAACCACACAACAATCCACCCTCTTCTTGCCTTTCCTCTGTCATCCCCTCTCTTTACATGAACAAGTACAGGAACCCCCAGGGACCTGTACTTTCAGGAATACATTATCTCATGGCTAGTGGTGGGGTGTGGGGGCCCTTGCCCATTTCCCATTCTGTGAAGCTCTAGAGAAGCAGAGGATTGGGCGTAGAACACACCTTACACATTACCATTTATCCTTCTCTTAAGTCAGCAGAGAAAGAAGCAAACAGGAGTCGAGAGTGGGGAAAGGAAGAAAATGGAAGATTTTCATTTCCACATGGAAATAATTCACCATTAAAGATATTGCAATATTTAAAAGGTTCCAGCATCTCTTGAACTGATGGGCATGTATGTACAGACTTGTTTTCTCTATTTGTTAGTTTTTGTCTTTCTTTTTAAAGGAATGGAAAGTTTCAAGAAAGCTTTTTTATAGTACATAGATTACTAGTTTGAAACGTCTACCTGTGATTAAAAAAATTGGTTTAGCTGATAATACTGTTTTTCTTCTTAAGCCTTGAAATCCAAACATCTTTCGAATTTCCGGTGCTTATAGAATGTTGTTCTCCTGTGTAACATAAAATAAAAAACACCCAATTAAAAACACTGTTTCAATGGATCCCACATCAAATAATCCCTACATTTTATGACAGTGATATGACACTAGATTGGGAAGCACATAATATTATAAAGCCTATACAAGAAAATATTTGGTTTTAAACATGTCTCATATTTTCTATCTCTTTTTGAAAGTTGCCTTGAATCTCATTCTTTGATAGGACATCTTTAAACAAAGACTATGTCAGCAACAAAAAAAAAATTAAATTAAAAAAATCAGCGCTGTCCAGACATGTCCTTCATTATGAAATTGGTAGATACAGGCAGTTCCAATAAACAAGAAATTTTGCATCTTTTCATGTATACAGCCCTATTTCAGAGAAAGAATATTTAACAACTGGAATCTTAAAAAAATAGAGACAAAGGACAGACTGATTAAAGAGCCTCTGGGTAGCATCCCAGCTATAATTGTCTGTTCAGCTGCTTCACCAGTTGCCATTGAATTTATTAGCCCTTTGATGAAGCCACAAATGAACTCTCTATGAGAGCTCTCTCATAGATCTCCAACTGTTCTCCTCTGACATCCTCTCACTGTCAATCCATTCCTTCATCTATTATATGGGGAATCTATGGCAACTTTAACTTAAAGTGTCTCAATTTTCAGTGGCAAAATAGGTAGAGCTAATGAATATTTTAATGACTGCAGGTCATCAGGTACCTCCTTTGTAAGTTTATCTGTTCTTTAGAAAAGCCTTTTTGCCATTGCTGTTTTTCTTTGCTTTAGGACACTAACCAGTCAACATATTATTTTTTTTTTTGTAAGAAAGAACAATTAAGAAAGAATTACCTGAAACTGCCTGCAAACTTTCAAAAGCTATTAAAATTAAAAAATATTAGACCAAGCCCTGGTTTAAAGAAAGTATTCAGCAGTGAAATGACATGGTTTTCTATAATGCCATAGCTAATGACAGGGATTACAGATCGCAGGTGTAAAAGAGAAACTCCAATACAACAATGAAAGCAATTGGATTATTCAGCTTTGAAAGTATGCAGACCACAGAGAAAATGCAACAGAGTGCAGGTCAAAATCTTGACTTGGCATCAAGTTTCCACAGCTTTAAGAAGCAGATAAACACCCAAATATCTGTTACACTTGTTTCATAGGATAAGTAATAACACAGCTCTCTCTCATAGTAATAATTATTCAGATCCCATGCAGCCTTTACTTTGAGAAATTCCAATGATATTAAATAGAAAATTTATTTCAATAAACTAAGTAGAGACCTCATCAATCTGTATAGGACAAGAAAATTCAATCTGCAATAAAACCAGCTAATTCACCTGAGGGAAAAAAAAACAAACCTACAAGCCAACACAAAGAAATACAAACAGCCAAACTGGTATTCAACAAAAAGGGAAGGATCAAAAAAAACAGTAGTGACTACAGATCTTTGAGAATATTGAAGAACTAATGCAGCATCAATGCACTGAGACAGGATGGACAAAGTTAACAAGCCAGACCAGCACATGTGATCCATATGCCAATGGAGAAACTGCATGTATGACATGATGATGTCAAGATTCCATGACTACTTAGAAAAAACTGAGTCTTTTCTAGACTTTGACAAAAGAATAATAAGAATTATTATGATCAAGAAAAAAAAAAAAAGAATGTGAAAAGGCTAAAATATGGACAAAGTATATCACTAGCTGTTTTCTACATGTATTGGTGAGTTTTACCTTCATATGCATGTTTTATTATGGTTTTAATATTTATTTCAGACAAAAGAAGGCAGCTCTACTTTGAGGATGGTAAAGTAGTATGGACTGTATATAGGTATGAAACATAACAGAAAAGAGTGAAAAGATTGCACAGAATGATCTGAGACGAAAACCAAATTATAAGGGATCAAACAGAGAATTTTTAATCTGTTTTTAGAAGAAATCATCAGCAGATGTGATATGCCAATTCTCCATTAATTTTAATGACATTTGTAATGTCTATCAGTTTATACTGGATTTTCCCATGTAGCTTACAAGGACCTCTGTTGAGGCTGAACAGGCTCTTAAGGTGAAACTCGAACTAATTTCATTAACAAAATAATATTCATCTCGTTTTATCTGGTCATTTAAACACTCTCTATTGAAAAAAATCATAAAATAATTCAGCTGTTCTTCACTATGCATCTTTGGAAGGGATCTCTGAACTGTTTATAAAGGATGTAAAGACAATTAATGTAGTAGTTTGCATGGTTGACTTGAAATGAAAAATAATACTATAATGACAGGCAGGGATATGAGCACCAAAAAAAATGTATAGGACTTCCTGCATTGTTTATGAATTTCCTAGCTATTATTTGAGGAAAGAGACCCCATTTTCTCAACACTTCTTATCTACTTTCACTGGGAATATGCATTTCAACCTCAGCATTGACCGTGGATTGCTTTCAATATTTTCAGTCATACAGCTTTTTATGGTTTGTCATATCCTTTAAGTATTATAATTTCTCTCTAGAGACCATGAGATAAAACACTGTTTTATGTGTTATAGGTTGTGGAGGTTCTGAGTCACATAGAGAGAGATAACAATGACTGGAGAAGGAAACTTTCTACTTCCTTCCATTTCACAAGACTGATGATTACATAGTAGTGAGAAAAGTATTGCCCACACTAGGGATAGAAAGACTTAACCCATGGAAATAATACATCTCAATTATTTTATATACAATTTTTCTTTCTTACAACCATACATTAAATTGGCTTGGCACTCGTGTGCAATATGTGAAGGACATGATTTTTTTTTTTTTGCTTCATGAGATTATTTATATTTCTATTAATTAAGAATTATACTAGAAACAGTTTAATTTATTTTCAGAAAATTAGAAGCCACTTAGCATTTTACTCTGGGCCGACATTTCCCCAAATTTTGCTTGATTCTTATTTCCTGAATAATTTTCTAACTGACTCACTTTTTATTACCTTGATTATTTTTCCCCTTTTATTCCTTTTGCAGTACTCTGAGAGATAATAATGTCCTAACTAGTTTACATTCTCCCTTTTGAAGAGTCCAAATTTCTATGCAGAAAATGCTGTTCATTGCAGATAACAAAACCATTAAAAACATTCTGTTTTACCCAATCCACTACTGCTTTATGTGCAAGATGAATACTAAAAGCACCATTAACAGCAGAGACAGTTACCAATCACTTATTGACAATTAAGCAATTAATTAGGAAACTGCTTCACATTAACATTTTCAATCTGAGGGTATGTTTTCTGCTATGTATCTAAAACAAATATTTGTTGAACCGGAGGACAGGACCAATCTTAGCTGCTTCCTAACCAGAGAAGTGCAGAAAACAAGAAGCGAGCATTATGCAGCGCATGGCTTCGGTCTGCATTCATGACTCACAATCATGCCACGCTTCTTGTACAGCAAAGGAACAGCACGTACTTTGCCACACACAAGAGACTACTGTCTTCTTCCCTGTGCTAATGCTTCTTTCTACTGTTATGGATAAAATGACACTCAAATTATCTTAAGAGTCAAAGATGTAAGAACAGAAGCAAACACAAATACATATCAGCTACACTTCTCACAAGGAAAAACCCAAAATTTTTAATATATGTGTTTATTTCTGTTTCTTGAGACTCTACCAAATGTACTGCCTATTGAAGAAAACCTTTGATCTAAGTGTTTCTTCTGGAAAACATGGGTAGCAGGGCATCCTAAAAGTTTTCAAAAGAGAAATACCTTATATAAAATCTTGTGCCAGTAGGATAAGCACCATATACTTCCCTCAAACTTCTTTCCTATTGATCTTACAAACAGATAGCAGAAATGCACAATTATCTCTTTTGTTCATATCCCAGTTCTACTACTTCACTGTTCTGCAGCTTGAGAAAAACAGTGATTTGGGGAGTGGTGTGTGTGCTATGAGTAAGGTGTAAAAGTACTTCACAGGTTGGTATTTCCAAAGTCCTGTAAAATTTAATGAATATATTTTAACTTCTTTATAGAGAAGGGCTCTGTGATATTGATTAAAAGGAAAATGGAGCTTCATTCTAACACATTTTTACACAACCAGCCCTGGAATACCTCTCAACACAGGAATAAAACAGATATATCAATGACTGTCTAATTCTTCACTTTCAGTGCTGACTTGACATGAAGAAAAAGCTCCTTCTGTAATAAACTGAAATGTTTCTGTGCAACATTTACAAGCTCATGGAAAAATTGCCTGGAGGCTCAAAGATTTAAAGATTTTTTGTCTAATAAACAATTTAAATAATCCTATTAATTTAATAAATCAATAAAAAATAAACAGTGAATACTCCTTTAAATAACTTTAGATGGAAAGCTATTCTTTATGCTTCTTTAAGCTAATACTATAATGCATTCTCTCTGTCAGACAGTTATGGATATACCTGTCTCTAAAAATTCCTACTGGCAAATGGAGGTCTAAAAGAAGGCAATGAATCTAACCATTCATGATGGAGGACTTATCAAGGTAACTACAGACAGGGAAGGGGGAAAGCTGATAAATTAAAAATGCCTCTACTGTTGCAACTCAAGGGAGAAGGTTTTTTTATCCAAGAGCAAGTTTTTAAAGTAAATAAAACTGTTTATGTTCAGATCAGTGGTCATGTTGTCAATAAGCAAGCATCATTCATGAAGGCCCACTTATGTCTAACTGCCCATCTCTCTTCCAGCCACCTCTCATTTCTTCCTCACATTTCCACACAATGTATTGCTGTGCCTGCAACAGATTCCCCTTCTTCAAGCCTGTTGCTACACACATTGCTCTCCTTAAGCTAAATGATATTCCTGGCCACAGGATGATATTAATAGGAGATAGACTGGAGAGCTCTGATCTCTTTTTTTTCACCTCCTTCAGTCAATGAATGTCAAATTGTAGGTGCTTTTTCATTTGACTTCTTTCCTCTTCTTTTTTTTCCTTTTCTTTCACTTAGAAGTGCTCTCCAGGTCACAAGGTCAGAAAATAAAAAGGATAAGATTGAAGGCATGCTAACTCCCCTGTTTTGCATACTATCCTTAATAATTTTCTATTCTCACCTAGCCTTCAGAAGGCACTCAGGAGGGCACAGGTCTCACAAGCACCCTGTGTGCTGTGCACCATGCCATGTGCACAGCCTCGGTGCCAGAGTGTGTGAAATGGCAATGGGAGCTTTTTTTTAGCAAACTAAACTTATCAACATATTCTATTAGAGAGGTTTTCAGCTAATCACCATAGGTGTCTCACTTGCAAGTACAGAGACAAGGAGGCCCAGAAACTTTTGGCTTGATTGACTTAATTTTCAGTGGCTGACCAAAAGTCACTGTATGCCTCTAATGTAAAGCTGTAATTAGGAGGAAGTGCTAGATTTCCTCTTTTCAAGATACCCTGGGTTTGGGCAAAGAATGTTCTCTGGCAGTCAAGCCTCTGCTGTGGCTTTGAGAGGTATACAATCCTAGTGCCTTTGAGGATCTTCATTGGTTCCTCAGACTGTAATGCCATATGTAAGAGCTCTGTAAAGCCATAACACAGATCTCAATTATCAAAACAAAAATATGAGCAAATCCTTTTGTAGCACTATCTTTTCTGCTTCAGATAATCTTCTTTTTATGTTGGGCACTGCTACCAGAATGTAAGCATGTGCCACTAACATCTTTCCTATGTCTGTGCATGCTCATACACTGTAAAAATCTTTAGGTTCAGTTCTTGAAAGAGACCATAATGGAAGTAATTGTGACACTGTTGTGAGACAGAGATTTATCCCTGTTCTGAGCAGCAGAGGAACTAATGTGGTATGCAATGGTAGAAACAAAGAAAAGAGAAAAATTGCAGAGAGCTTTACCACAGAACAAATCTGGAACAAATCCTGGCAATCTAAAAAAGCTACAGCAGTGTTGCATTTCAGAGAAAATTCTGAATAAGTATTTTGCAAAGGAAAAGGCTTATAGGCAAAGGAACTGAAGACAGAAAATATTAATGTAAAGGGTCAGACTTATGTCATTTCCAATTGTTTAGCTTATTCCTTTCAAGCTATTTCAGAGAAGACATGAGAGCATACTCCTTTTGTACAATTTAGTCCTTCCAGAAAGCTGAAGTCAAAGTGTTTCACATCCTGCCATTAAAACCATGACAGTTATGCTACTTTTATTTCTACCAGCTTATTCATTCTCAAAGCAACTCTAAAATATTAAAATATCAACATCACAGGATGCACTGATAATGAAGGAATTACAAGCTACTTTCGTAACAGGACTTGGGGGAGGTCCAAGTTCCTTTTTTTGATTTGTCACTCTATCAGTGGAAACACATCTCTAGTTACTACTCCTGGGCAAAGCCCATCATTGCCTGCATGAGTGCTTCTCTCCCATTCCCCTGGAAAGCGAAACTGCCTTGTTAAATCTCAGGTGAGCCAAGCCAACCTCTGCCTTTGCAGCAAACCAAAAAAAGGATAATATTCTCTGAATCAAATATCCATCTTAGCTGAAAGGCAACAGCTTACACCATCACCAAACAGTTGAGTTCCTGGCTGAGTCAAGACAGATCTAGGAGCAGTACAAGCAACCTCTCAGGCTGAAGAGGTGCAAGGGGGCATTATATCCTGCAAATGAAAGATCTATTCTGGCTGAACAGTTTCTGGGACTTTAGTGTTATCGCACCTTGCAAAGCAATAATCAGAGAGATTACATTCCTGATGTCCTTCATATGGTAACAGATGATAAAATAAGGTGTAGGCAGCAGAGAATCAACATCTTGAATCTGCTTTACTTAGGCAATAACCAAATAATCAGACACTTTGAAACTTCTTTTTTTTTAATGCAATAAAATGCAATAAAATAATTCAAAAGAGGCTTTAACCTTAAGAGGTGTAAAAGGATCCAAGACAGCATGTTGCTACGGTTCAAAATATGTCACCATTCATTATAAATCAGGTTTTCATGGGTATGTGATATTTAAAAACTTACTCAAGGCTTGTATTATAAATTCAGTCCAAGAACATGTTTGGGGGAAAAACACAACAGAAATGTTTTTCCCACTTCTGGGCTGTATACATGAAGAGAAAAAAAACAAACAGTTTATCACTGAGAATAAAAGAAAACCATTACACCAATTAGAATCTATCTGCTGTGAAGTCTGTGATTTCCATATGCATATTTGCACATTTAATGGGTACCTAAGCAAAGCCTTCTTCCTTTAGCTGAATTTTTCAAGTCTGTGCAATAACAGATGACTTTGGGCACCTCTAAGAAGAACAGGGGAGGAAATTAATGAGACATAAGCTTTATTGTTTACAGATATGTTTTCTATGTAAATACAACTTCCTTTTTTTCCCCACAAAAATTTAACAGGAAACTTTAGTTTGTGGACTAAAAATGACTGCATGGTGACTTCAGCAGTAAATATAAAAACCTAACAGCTCCTTTATGTCAAAAAAACTACCCCAAACAAACCTAGTTCAAAGTCCTGATCCTTAACAAGGATCTTAATTCATCCAATTTTCTTGGCAGGCTCGAAGTTTTCAGTGGAACTTATTCCATATGTTCTTTTGATGAACATATGAGGAAGGTAACTGGTGGAAATCTCAGGCGCAATTCTCTCACAAACCATAAATCAAATGTTATTTAAATATCACCTGATTCCAGTTATTAGCCATGTGCATTTGGGTCTATTATGATTATATTTCCTTGTTAGACCAAATTCTTGATTTAGTATTTGTTTTGATAGAGTCTGCAGTGAAATTATTTTAACATCCAGATTTATTTTAAACCAGAGGACAAAACGCGTAAAACAAATACCCTGTAAATGTAACAGAAAGTTCTCTACCTGTCTCATTGACTTAAATGGAAGTAAAATAAAATGAAAAACCTGGCATGTGTGCTCAATTATCTGTAAGCTAAGGCCTACCCTTCTAATCAGTTGTCTATAGATGGGTCTTGACATCTTTTAAGGAACTCTATTGATTTTCAGGAGGCTCAAACAAATGACCAAACATGCAATGCATCGTGTGAGGTATTAAGGTAAAACTGTAAAAAATTCCGTGGTAAGAATATTAGAGAAACTATCACATGCATTTAAGATATAACTGGTTTATTTACGCTAAAAATTGCTTATCTTGTTGTAGTTAATTATAATTATTACACACTGTTTAAATTGAAATTATTGGTATTCTTTAAATATCCGCAACTCATGAAGAAATTGCACTGCTTTATAATTATTATTCTTAGTTATCTTCCAGCTTCCTGTAGTCTCAAAAGTAAATTTACTTATCTGCCGATAAAAGCCAACTTTTACAAATTTTCTTTTAACTGCTTCCTACTAATTTTCCCTTCTTTTGTTTACATTTGCCCACCTTCAAAGAGTCTGTACTAATATAATCAGTCCTATTTGAGAATGTTTAAAAAAAACCTAACAAGATGCTTATCCCATAGATTCAACTGAGCATTAGAGAAAAAATGCAGTGTTTAGAAGACAATTTAGATAATGTCCATTACATCCTCCTACAGTTTCACACTTTACTGAGCATGTCATAATTTCTTCTAATTTGTGTAAGAACATAGCTGAGAAAGGTGCCATTCAAAAGTCAAGTCCAGCCAAAAGCTTCAGAGACACCAAATATCTGAAGAACAAACTCAGGTTTCTTTTATTCACTGTTTGTATTTTCCATTTACATCCCTCAGTACTCCTTCACTATTTTGAACAAAGTTTGCAAATTTTAATCATCCATTATTTTGATGGCATGACATTTAGTGTCTTTCCAGATGACCCATAAAGGCTTTAAATGCTAAATATACTAGGGGTGATTAATGACTCTTCTTCCATACCACAGTGTCCATCGGAAAGCATTACCCTTCAGCACAGTGCTCACTTATAGTTCACAGCTTGTTCTCTACATGCATGAAGTTAACATTTTTGTTATATGCGTGAAACTCTGAGCTAACATTTTCAGCAATAGAGGTTGTCTTTGTCTACAGCTCTCTCTTCTTTCATGAATGTTTTAAATGCTCTGTATTCTTGTAATTAATACATTGAGTGAATTTCTTTGGGATTGGATGTCGTTCACACACCACAGTCATCACTTCTTGAAGCAACTTCACAGATTTAATTTAAACAGAATATATCAAGATTTTGTGTATTGTAACAAGCATTCTTAATAAAGTCAGACTGCTTTTTAGTTAGAAATCTATTGTAATATTGAAGGGCATTTTAATTCTCTGGCAGAGTCTAGCTATCAGCATTTCTATGGGATAATAAAAATCTGAATCAATCACACTGTTCTTAATACCATGATGAGTACTGAGTGCAATTTCAGGTGAAAACTGATCTAGAGCATTTAGAGTTTACTTACTCTAAAAGCTGCTTATTTGTTTATAGAGTTGTAGTTAACTATAATTATTATGCACTGTTTAACTTTTAATTTCTTTAAAGATAAGAAATTCATGAGGAAATTACACTAATTTATTAACTATATGCTGTATGTGATTTTTTAATTATGTGCCTTTTGCATCAGTTGAGTCAGGGGACAGATTTCAACTACTGTCATAGAACAAAATCTGACATAAATTGGCAGAATATTTTCATGTTTTACCCTTAATTCTGAATTGTTCCATTTGGAGTTATAAAAGAATATGGGAGTTTTAACTTTCCAAGACAGATGTAAAACATGTGTCTTTGCTCTGGCATTTCCTTGACAGTGTGTTTGTTATACATTCAAATCCTGATATTTAGCTTTTGCGGAGAGCTAAGATCAATCAGAGCATTTATTTTAATTCTTATAAACATATATTATGATCCTGCCATGGGAGGTATCTAATAGTAGCTGCATCTGCAAGGTATGTCTTCTCAAAGCCAAATTACGCTCTTTAATTTTAGACATGTAAGAGAAATAATGGGTTCCAGAGATATGAACCCCAGGATAGGCCCCCATGTGTCAACAATCCCTCATCATAAATTACAAAATATTCCTAATTTATGTACTTCTGTGGACTTATGTTAACCTTTCCACTATAAGTCTGTGTTCTCACATACAATGAGCCATACAACCGAAAGTGTATTGAAGTTGATCCATTCAAACATCACTTATGGAAAACCATAAAGTGTTTATTATTAAATAGAGATTTGCATGAACTGATTTTATTGTGGGTTTCTGACATACTTAAATTCCACGTCCTAAAGAAAAATTTGTAACCATTCTTTCTCAATTAATTTGCAACTGTTGATGGAACAGTGCACAGATTCCAGCTTCTCAGATACCTTGTCAGTTTTTCACAGCAAACAATCTCAAGTCAATCATTTTGGAACATGATTGAATGTTACCATGGATATTTGGTAAACGTTTCATTCAGAAATAAAACGTATTTATAATAAAACATAGTTTGTTATTGTTTGACTTCTAAGAATGTTATAGTCCCACTAAACTGTTTTTCTTTCAGCTATAGCATAAATAATCAAATGAAAGACATAAAATGATGAATGTCATGGTCATTATCTTTGCAAGAATACCTGTAAATATGTATATTACATTTAGAGTAAACACATTAATTTTATAGTTTATAGATTTACTGAAGTTATAAAATCACTGAATAAGAAAACAATTTTTTCCTTGAAAGTACTGTTTAAAGAAACTTATGCAAACCATGCAAAGTCTAATTGCTAAAAAAAATGTTGGCTTTCTGTGAAAAATAACTTGAATCATACTATGCTATTATACTATAATATTTTCCTGGGCATACATTTAAAATAATATTATTTGTGATGTAAGAAGTTGAAAAGTCTAATAATGTAAGGAAGTATGTGATCAATTGTCAACACAAACTTATAGCATATTAGACAAATTTCAAGAAAACAGAATTTCAGGGTGATAACGTAGTTACCATTACAATGTTATTTCAGGATTCAGGTACTGAATTGACAAAACTAAGAGGATAAATCCCTGTTTATCCACCTGTAATCCCTGTAATCCACCCCAAAATGTATTTAACCAATCTCCAAGGGCAGCATGTAAGAGATGGGGTTGTAGCCCTTCCCTGAACTTTATTGCATTTAGTCCTTGAATTCCCTTCTGACCCTTTTTTATTTAACAGTGCAGAAATATCCATATTACAAGGGAGAGAAGGCAAGTGCTTAGCATGCACCTTAAACTCAGTTTGGGAGTAGAGCACTGTGCCAGAAAGTAATTCTAATCCTGTGCTTCAGTTTCATACAGCTGTTGGAAAAAGTTCCCCTTGTCCTAGGTTCCAACATAGATATATTCTATTACCACCAGCTGTGGGCCATTAGCTGTTATCTCCTGCTATGACCCACCCTTGATAACAGACAATGGGCCAGCAAGAAACCACTGCATGACTCATGGATTTATCTCATCCTATTGGGAGATGCTCCGCCCAGGAGGGAGGAGCCAAGCATTCCCACCTGGATATAACCTGCCCTTGGTAGTGCCTAAGTTAGCCCTGTCTGCTGGGTTCCCGGAGGACAAGAGCTACCACTGGACCTTCAGCTGGAGACCAGACCTTCCACAGGATCACCACTTCAACTGAGCTACTTCATTTGGACTGCTACCACCACCCTAACAGGGTGCCAGGTTGTATCTGACTTTGTCAGTGCTTTTTCCTTGTATTATTTCACTTATTCTTATTTTTTTCCTATTAAATTTTAATCCTGACTTGTGATCTCCCACTGGTTTGTTTTCAAACCCATACACCCTTAAGGATATGAAGTACTGATAGTGCACATTTTTGGAAGCACTGTCAGTTTATCCGAGCTGAGTGTTGAGACACATCTACCTTATCAAAGCCCTTTTGGGATCCAGGAAAAAAGGGTATCCCTATGCCTAGACATCACAAAGGACTCAACTGGATAGATACATGCAGAGTGTCTCTACCAGCTTACCGCATAGCTGGGGTACCCATCTCCTACAGAATAATGCTCTAATTAGGGCATTTGCTCTGAATTTTAGCCATAATTGAGTCTAAGGAGATTTGCATCTACAACATTGTCTTCCAAGAACAGTGTTCTAGCCACAAAACAACACAGAGCCCCAAAACACCCAAAACCTCTCCTGTGTCAGAATGCTCTGTTCTCCTGAAATTATACTACACTTCTGCTAAGATTGAAAATGTGTGGGTAGAGAATAAGTGAACCTGCCTTGGTGCACTAGAAGTGGATATGAAGTGATTTGAAATGCTCCCTTACTGTATTATATTCTTTTATTTCTATGAAAATGCAATCTTGTATGAAAAAAAAAACCCACATGAAATTGGAGAACATGGGTCATCCCAATGCTCTTCTGTCTCAAATTATTTTCTGGGGCTGTGAACAAAAACTGATGAAAAATCAGAGCTCGGTCTTGAAGATAGTTATTATATTATGCGGTGAATGCAAATACATACTTTCCCAGATTCCAGTCTGGGAAAGTAAAAGGAAAAGCAGTCTGCTTTCTAATATTTAATATTTGAATGTTCCACAGGCCATTGAATAGATTACACACATGAAGTGCTCAAATAAACTCTGGTTAACAAGTTTTAAAAAGTGTTTGTAATTTGCAGAAAACAGCGGTATCTTAGAAGAATACCACAAACAAGCTTCAAGAAAAACAGTTAAGAAAGCTCCAGAAGTGCATCATAACACTGCTAATGCAGCTCTGCAGAGGTGGAAGTTTAAATCACCCTTGCATTCTGATTATCTTTGGATTTGGTTCGATTTCTGATGCAAAATAGAGCTGCTTTAGGGTTATTTTAATCAATATTAACAATTAAGTCATGTACCTTCCAATCCTTCCCTTTTTATGGAACTTGTCAGGTTATAGCAGTATACTTCCACATATACCTCCAGTGTCTCATATAAAATTCCAGACAAGAGGAAGGTAGGTGCTGCATAGGAAAAACCATTTTGATTTTACATTTTCACAAAGGGGGAATTCACCAAAAAGCAGGTAAGGGACTACTGCCTAGTCATAGAAGAACATGACACGTCCTGGATGTATATTCTTCAGGGAAATATTTTGAACATATTTGAAACATGTGTGTTTATTAATTTCAAATAGCTTGGAGTTTTGCCCAAAGACAAGAATGAAACAAGGACTGATTTTCTCATAATCAGACTCAAAACATTTATAAGTGTTTTAGAGAAAGATCAAGCAAAATTGCCTACACTTTGCTTTTGAGCCAAGGAAAAAGAAGCCTTCTACTTTTAATCTCTGTCTTCTGTTAAATCTTTTATTGAGAACAAGTGCTAATAGTCTGAACTCTCTAACCTCCCAGTGATGGGCATGTAGTATGTGAAGAGTAAATTACACAACTCTAAGAACTCTCCAGTGTGAAACTATTTACTTCTCTTCTAGAATATGTACTTCAGAGAAAAGAAACCTGATCTCAATAATGTGTGTTTGGGGTTGTAAAACAATATGGCTTGATAGCTACAAATGGGTTTTACTTTAATTTAAGAAAATATTTTATTCTTGTTCAGACAAATTGGGGCCTAGCTGACAGATGACACGCAATGGTATGCAAGTGCTTCTGAATAGACATCATTGAAGATTTAGAGCTAAATCCATCTAACAGTGACCAGTGATTCTAATGAAGTCTTTTAATATGATCAAGAGAAGTCTAAAATTGATTTGAGAAATGTTCTCATCATACACACAAAGAAGACAAAACTTCAAAGACTGATTCTATAATTAGAGAAACACCCCAAAAGAAAAATAGAAAGACTGACTGAAGAATGAGCTACTGAATTAAAGCACATAAGAGACCTCTGAAAATAACTTAGTAAGTTTCTAAACACAGCTTGCACTGAGAATTAATGAAAACATATGCTAACAGAGATGATTGAACATTAAAAGATTAATATTCTGGCTTTTTCTCTAGGGTTTAGGCACCTTAGATCCAATCTTTAATAACTATTCTTTCTGTATTAAGTGAGTTTCATAAATCTCCACCAACTTAACCAATACTTTTCTTCAAAGAAGATTTCAGGTTTTATAACCATCATTGCTTGAGGGTTACCTTTGTTGTACTAATTAAAGGAGAGCCATAAATTGATGCAAGTGCAACTGAATGACTCAGGCCAGCTTAGTGCTTGCTCCACCTATACATGATCTTTGTAGGAAATAGCCACTTGGAAGGATCCAAAGCAGTTGGGGATCAGAGTCTAGTACTCAAGTTCTGTCTCTATCCTATTTTCATTTGGCAGTGAATATTTATTCTCAGATATGCCCAGAAATCTTTCCCAGTGTCTGGGAACGTGGTCCTGATACAATAGATTTGGCACAAAATCAAAAAGCATGCATTGTACAGCAGTAAATAAAAATAGTGCACATCCAGTACACATTTAGTACACACTGGGCAGGAGAACCTCAGGCCATCCCAGTCATACCAGTTTGATGCCAGGGACAGCAAGAGATGCCCAGAGCCTGAAGAGGGGTCAGCAAGAGAACACCTGGAGAGCTGCACGTAGGAATTCCAGCCACTCCAGCCAGTGAGTTGGCTTCATCAGGAGCCCAGCATAAATGCTTCTATGCAGACACGTGTAGTGTGGGAAATAAAGAGGAGTTACAGAAATATGCACAGCGAGCTCACTACCCTGGCCTTTGTGAGAGCAGACCTTGGCATATTCAGGGACCTGCTTATTAGAGTACAATGGGATAAAGCCCTGGAGGGAAGAGTGGCACAAGAAAAGCTGGTTAATACTCAGGGATCACCACCTCCAAGCTCAGCAGTGACGAATTCCAATGAAGAGGAAGTCAGGTAAAAATACCAAGAGGGCTGTGTGAGTCAACACAGAGCTCCTGGACAAACTCAGACACAAAAGGGAAGGAGTGACAGGTAGCCATGGAGGAATACACACTTTTACAAGGGCATGTAGTAATAGGACAAGGAGGATAGGCTTTAAACTTAGAATGGGTTTAGATGATATATTAGAAAAAAAATTCTTTACTCTGAGGGCAGAGGGGAACAGGAATAGGTTGCCCAGAGAAGTGGTGGATGCCCCATTCCTGAAAGTGTTCAAGGCTCGTCTGGATAGGGCTCTGAGCAACCTGGTATAATGGAAGGTGTCCCTGCCCGTGGCAAGGGGGTTGGGACAATATTATCTTTAGGGTTCATTCCAAACCAAACCATTCTAAGATTCAATGATCTTTGGAAGAATCCCAAGTACTGGGTTAAAGCATACTTTAGTACATTTGAGTGCTTGAGGTCACTTAGTGTCAAACAAGTAGGGAATTTATTTAAGAAATACCTCGTCAGAAAGTTTCACTTTGATGAAACATGTTGAAAAGAAAAAGCAGTAACTTTCTGATAGTACAGACATGAGTTGAAACCCAGAAAACTCCAGTTCAATTTTTGTTTCCTGGAGACTCATTTGAATTCAGAGAAAGTCTATTCCCCTCACAGTCTGATTGTACATGCTAACCACCAAGTTTTAAAAACCCTCTTCTATTTCTTCCTGGACCAATGGTTATTTAGTTATATAAACAATGCGGAGGAGCTTTTCTGAAAGAAATGAGCAGATTTCTATTCTGAATAGTGTATGCCCAAAGGTTTCGGATTCCTTCTCTGGATTAATCAGAGTAAGAACCTGATATCTGATTGTATCTGCCCATGGCAAGCACCTTACCACCTGGCCCAACCAGCCACATCCAATTAATGCTGGTGGATCATTTTTTTCACAGAAAATTTTCAGACACATACCATTTGTGTAGGGAGATGGAATAAATCCTAGCTTGTTGCTTTTTCTTCTCCCACAAATTCTTAGGCTTGCTATTAGGCCAGGACTTATTGTGGTAGCCATGACATGTTTGTGACACTTTCCTAGTGGACAATTATTTACCATCAGTGAGATTTATCTCATATTAACCTTCAAGCTATGTAAACAAATTAAAGTAGGTTTTCCCTAACTTCAGTAGTGAGGATGGTCCTGAAGATGAGCAGCTCCAGAAGTTGTTTTTGTTTGGTTTTTGTAGTGAATCTCTTGCCTGTCTGAGCACAGACTAATTAAGAGCTCACAGAATAAGTATATCATGAATAGTACATGCCTGTCTTTACTACTCAAGCAAGAAAACCACTTTTGCAGAGTACAAAAGTGTGACAAAAGAGTACAACTTCCTGAAACCTGTCTAAAATAGTCTTGACAATAACAGTAGTGTTTGCACTGAAACAAATTATAAGATGTGAATATCTGTATTGTGAGGCTCTAATAGTTCTCATCTGGGGCTCTGATTCTTGCTAGTTCATTATGACAAAACAGCCCAAAATTAGAGAAAATTTGGCTCTGTTCATAAGCTCCCATTTCACAGCTTTCAGTGTCTAGCACAGAGTGCTCTTCCAGGGACAAACAACAGGACAGAATTTATCTGACAGACTTAAGGTTAATTTAATTCATGATAGGTCATAGCTGAGTGGGGTATTTACAAGCTCAGAAAAGCATGAAAGGATTTCAAAGTCTCATTAGTCCACACTGTTCTTTCCATGCTGCTCTCAAACTCAACATAGCTGGAACAGACGATCAAGGTTGTCTTCTTAATATTCGGGGCAGCGGGAACAAATCACAAAGCAACGCCTGTGCAAAGCTGCTATGGTTTTGCTCATCTGACTGAAATGCTACATATCTATTAGCTGTATTCAGATATTAAAACCTGCACATGAGAAGGTCTTAAAAGGCTTATTAGCTTAGGTGGTTGACTCAGCTGTAACATAGTGATTCACATCCTTGTAATTATCTTTTGCAGACAAAACTAAGCAAGCTGAACTGCACACTTCTTAATGAAGACCAATATTAAATGAGGGCTTATTTAAAATAGTGCTTCCTTTGGACCTGAAGAGAATGACAGGGATTTATTGCAGCTAATATTAAGCATCTACAGTGCAAAAGATATCAAGGTCACTTCTGATGAGAATTCCCACCAAATATTTCTGTTGTATCCCTGAAGTAATGCAATTCGCTTTTCTCTTTAAATGGGATATACTTTCTGAATTTATGAATGGGCCCTAGGTCTTGAGAATTTTATAGTTAATTTCCCTCCTCACACTCACACTTTTGCTCAGACATGCCTGTATAACTCTATCAGTTCCTTCTTGTTAGCTTCAAGATTTTCTCAACATGACCTGTCACTGTGCACTTGCAGCCCAGAAATCCAACCATGTCTTGGGCTGCATCAAAAGCATTTGGCCAAAAGGGCCTCTCTGCTCTGCTGAGACCCCACCTGAGTATTCTGTTCAGCTCTGGGGCTCCCAACCTAAGAAGGACACTGTTCTGCTGAAGAGAGCCTATAGGAGGGCCATGGAGAAAATTCTCTAGAGAGCTGGTGGAGCTCTGCTTACAAGGACAGACTGAGAGAGCTGGAGACGTTCAGCCTGGGGAAGAGAAGGTTCCAGGGAGACCTTATAGCGCCTTCCAGTGCCTGAAGGGCAGTGCTACAAGAGAGATGAAAAGGGAATTTTTACAAATGCATGTAGTGATAGAACAAGGGAGAATGGCTTTAATCTGAGAGAATAAATTTAGATTAGATATTAGGATGAGATTTTTTTTTACTGTGAGGGTGGTGAAAAACTGGCACAGGATGCCCAGAGGAGCTGTGGATGCCCCATCCCTGGAATTGTTCAATACCAGGTTGGATGGTGCTTTGAACAGCCTGGTCTAGTGGAAAGTGTCCCTGCCCATGGCAGGGGCCTTGGAAAAAGATGACCGAAAAGGTCCCTTCAGTGCACAGCATTTTGTGGTTCTCTGATTTTATAAATTATACTTAACCTTTTGCAAATAAGAGGATGAATAAAGTTACAATACCAAAAGACAATTGGACACTGCCCACAAAAAGTTGCCAGTCTGACAGGAAAATTTTACAGAATAAAAAAACAAAACAAAAAAACCCCACACAAACAGGAAAAAATACTTTGTTTAGATTTCTCCCATGAAATGCCTTATCAAAATAAAGATCCTTCAATGCCAACAGGATAAAGGGCTAATATTCACCTATTCAGGAAATGAAGTTTGACACTAAAAGAAGAAATAATATTTATCTCAAGAAACCTAGGAAAACTGGATATGTTCCAAAGTTCATGCTTATAAGTCCTTAACAGACTTTATCACATCTGGAAATGTGACATGTCACCCTAGGTCCTGTATGGCTGAACAGGAGAGAAAAGGGCAGAGATACATTTAGACTGAACCCACTGAAGTTTAAACATCTGTCATAGGATGAGATTAACTCCAATCGCTGTCTATGTTTTTACTGTTGAAAAAAGGTACTAATCCTAAGTGACATCAAGCAATCCATATCAATACTTCCTAGGGTTTACTCCTTACAGAGCAGAGCTGTGCAGGAGAGATAGAGGTTCAAGGCAAAACAGAAAACAAGTTAAAATTTTAGTTGATTAATATTCAGTCTTCCTCCTTGAACTTCTTTAATTCACCGGTAAGAAAAAAATGTTCTGTAGGTGTCTGTTTCTCTGCTTTAACTACTATAAAAGGAGTGAAGGATACAGATATCCAGAAACAGTTATTTACAATGTAAATATTTAGTGGAATGAGGTGAGTTTCTGTTTTACATTGCTACCACTTGTGTTATCGGCTCATGGAGGCACCAGAAATATCCCTACACTGAGTGCTGTATTCAGTGGAGAAGGGCATAGTCTCATTGTTTTCATTTCAAGATAAAAGAGTAGGCCTGAGAGTAGAAATTTAATTGCCAATGCACTGTCTTTCAACTGTGAGGGAGTCTCACTTTATATAATCATCTCTTGAGTAATTCTAAGTCTAAAGAAATTAGCGGCTAATGAAACACTACCATTACTTCAAAAGAAGTCACAACAGTTGATTAAGTAAGTATATGTCTTCAGAAATGAACAGAAATTGTCTCAGGGCTCTTTTAGAAGGGATTAATGTGACTAAAAAGTGTACTGATAGTACATTTAAAAGGCTGGGAATATATAAATTGTTTATATCAAATTCATTTTTCTTTTCATAGTTATTTAATACAGTATTCATTAGTACTGTGGAATACAGACTGCTAACAATTCTGTAAAGCACAATGCAAAAAGCAGTAGCATAATACAATTGCACAGGAAAAAAAATTAATCCCTGGCTATATGTTTCTTCTTTAACTAGTTAGAGTTACAAACTGGGAATTCAGCAAAACTGTAAATTTTTGTTGAGCTGCCGATGCATTTGCTCAGGAATTTGTTGGTAAGGTATGTCCCACATCAGAATACTGTGTATCACAGAAATTAGGTGTTGCTCAGCTGTATAAATGATATAACTACCTTCTCTTTGATAAGTTTTGACTGCACCACTGTGGACTCCTCACAGTGCAGCTTATGTAGAGCTCAGACCCCACAAGACAGTCTCAGCTTGTCCGCCCTTGTCATGGAGCCCCACTTTTGCTGATCTCCATCTGATTCACAGGGACGAGGGAAGAGTGTGTAACCCAATTATGTTATTCAGTAATTCACTGGTTTTTGCTATTGCTTTTAAATTTTTATCCAATGCTACATACAAATGCAAGTTTCTGAAGCAACTGAAGCAATTCTGATCAGGACTCGGTTTCATACTTCCTGTGCCATGATACTTTTTACATAAAATACAATTTGGTAGGGGTTGAAATCTACTCTGCCAGAGCCTGCAGTGAGTACCCAGTGAGACCAGCCAGTGAGTCAGGGATTCATGGAGGGGCTAAGGAGGGACCAGAATCCAGGCAGGAATGCTGGGTCAGGGCAGACAGAGGGGCTGTGCTGTTGCTTAAGGAATCTGAGTGTGTGCTGGTGAAGCTGGGGAGTGTGGTGTGTGTGCTGCACTTGTGACCTTCTGCCTCTGCCAGCCAAAGAGCTTGGTTTCCTGTTCTCCTCTTCCCATAAGTATTCCTTTTATTCTTCCAGAAAATCCTATAAAGGTAGCACCTATGTCAGTGTTCTGTAAGCACATCTTCATCCCTAATTCAAATCCCTCTATAAATCCTTGTTCTACAATATATATTATAAAGCCATCCATAAAATCTAATAAAAAAGTTTTCAAAAATTGTTCATACAAAAAATAATTATAACACCATCATGTCAACCTTTCTGATCAAGTAGTCTTCCCTTATGTAGTCCAATATGATGCTAATCTCTACTTTGGTAGCTGGAAAAAATCTAGTACATTTTAAGTCCTCTCAGAGTTTAATAAACAGCAATGAATAACATCAATCATGCTTGTCACATTTATCCAACAGTACAATGAAGGTCTCAGTTTCAGATGACTTAAGCTGTTTTCTAAAATAAAAGAAATGCAAACTATTAAATGACAGTGCCAAAAGAGCCCTTTAAAATTGTGCAGTGGAGAGAAAGAAAATTCTAGTAAAAAATGCAAGGGTTTTGATTCGAACATCAAGAATCAAAATGACTATATTAAAATTGAATGTTTGAGTATATAATCTACAGATATCCCCAGAAATCTTAAAATTATGTGGAGTCACTTCTGAGAGTATTTGTCCTGCCTGAATTTGCACATCAAGAAATCATTTGTCTAATCTGATAATCCCCATATGCTCCCTCCTTAGTAAAAAGTAAAATGCTCTCATCTTGGGTAGGAATTTTAATTTTTTTCCTCGATAATTTAGATGACTGAACCTTATCTGTTTATTGCCTAAATATTCATGTCTGAAGAGTATTTGTTTATATTTTTATACACTACAGGCAAGATTTGACAGTAAGCTGAAAGTGCCAGTGAATCAAGAACCTGTATAAATAATGCCAGTATTTTTATTTTCAGTGGAAACAAGAAGTGCTTTGTAACACGTGCCTAGGCATTGCTTGTGGTACATGACATAAATGACAATCTTGTTCATATATGTGTTATATAGTCACAGCAGCATTTTTTAAAAAGAATAAAGCTAGAAACATCTCAGCTTTAGCTAGGAGAGAAACCCTTTTTTTCCATTTGAACAGTAATAGGAGACACCATAAATTTTTTCTTGAATATTTGGTTGGTTTTTCTTGCCTTTTGAAATTGTGATTTGTCACTTATATACATCAATACATAATGATGTGCAGAATAAATTCTACTTGGTTAGCAATTCCTAGTAGCTTTGATCCATTACTCTATGTATTAACTGTATAGCCTCACATCAGTAACACAATAAAGCTGAAAGACACCTTCAAAATTCCTTTTACTCTCCAGTTTTTACAGGCAACATCAAAGTGTGAAGTTTGTATCAGACATTCTCCACAACTTGTTCAACTTTCTGATCACTTCACAGTAAGACATAGTGCGATTGTTTGTGCAAAAATTTTTTGCAGTTGGGACTATAGTGGAGAGAATAATTCATGAAGAAACATGCATAGATATAATTCTCCATAGATATACCAATGATGAAAGGCACTGATGAACAGAAGGATATTAAATTCAGATTGTTTGCTTGAATATGAAGCCCTTGATCCTCTGCCTAAACCTGGAGAATTGAGAACATCTGCTGCAAGTCTGAGCAGGAAGTTAGGGAAGAAAGAAAACGAGTGTACCCAGAAATCTAGAACAGACCTTGCCTGACCTAATGCAGAAATCTAGTTTAGATTACTTCTATCACAAAAGTTCTTGTTTCTTTCCACCAACTATACAAGAAGTACAGAAAAATTGCTCAAAAATAGATATATTACAGACATTTAAAGTGGATGCAATCAGCCTGACCTCAGGCATCCAAGCAACATACTGGTCTCTGGGCATTTTAAAAAGACCTCAAATTCTCAGACTATGACTATATAAATGGATTAATAGAAACCATCATTCATAGTTACTATTTCAGGAATCAGATCACCTCAAAGCCGTTGTAGAATGATTCCATAATATGAGCTGTAGCATTTAAAAGAGCAAGCAGTTTCCTCCCCAAAGATCTGGGAGTCAGTGTGGGGCCTTCATGTGACAAACTATTGTTTGTTTAAGGAAACGTTCCTCTGCATAAACAACAATAATTTTCAGACTTTTTAAACTGATTTAAGAATATTGTATAAATGCAAATTATTAAGTGAAGTTTCCAATAATAATGAGTACCACTGATGATCTAGTTAGAGTTTACACTCAATTTTGCAGTTAATTATAACCTGTCTGAACATTTTTCTTTCGTATTTCTTCAAAAATAACCTTTTCTGGACACATGCATAACAATGTGTTTTGATATATATATATGGATATATATTATTTATGTGCACACATATATATGCACATTATTTGCACCTGTCTTCCCAACTGACCAAATTTTGGATGTTCAGGAAATTGGAAAAAATTAATCCTATCCATTGTCTAGGTTATTGAGAAAAAAATAGAATTCCTACCCAAGACAAGACAATCTTTTCTTTTTCACTCAGAATTGAACACCTGTGTTCACACTTGAAACGATTATGCTGTGCACATATCAAATCTCTTAGGGGTTTATAAATATCATTAGCAAAGATAAATTGTGATTTTCTGATTCAGAAAATGAGAAGCAGTGTGGAAAAGACCTTTGAAAAGCATCAATAAAATTGTCAGTAAATCAGAGACCAAATGCTGAGAGTGCCTAAAACCTATGGCACAGGAAAATAGGCATTAATGGAAAAGGTTTACAACTAAAACACTTTCTCCCACAGTAGTTTGTAGATTGTTGGTCTTTTCTATTGAAGTTGCTGTTTCTTTGCTCTTAAACAGGCTAGATACTATCTCCAGGTACCTTTCAAATCACTGTGCCTTCAGAAACACATTATTCCAAGTTTTCAAATATACTGGGGTTTTACTATCAGGACAAAACTCACTTGAAAGGGACATAAGAATACTAAGCTTGTAAATTTGTGATTCGGACAATTGCTGATTATAATTCAGGAGAATTACAATGTTCAGGTCTATTCTGTAGACTGTGGTCTCAACAGCTATTAACATAGCATAAGCTGGGACTGGCTATCAGAGAAAATATTTTTATGCAAGTTTGTCTTTATCTATCTATCTATCTATCTATCTATCTATCTATCTATCTATCTATCTATCTATCCACCTAATCTCCTGGGTTTTTTTAGCTTGGCTTCAGCTAATAGAAGCAATAAACTGACTTTTCTGAAAGCTTTATCCAGAAAATTCCATCTTAAATAAATCATTCAGGTGCTCACATGATGTTAGTCTTATCATCCAGATGGAAATTTCATTCCTTTAATGATATTGAACTGTTCAAGGAAAACAACACATAACATTTCCAGGTATTCAAAGCAGCTTCTTCACACGAGATAGCTATAAATGATTGCTTATGAGCAAAAACCAGGCCAGCTGTTATTCATGCTAATTGCTGACATCATTCCAAACGACAAATATATTTGAGTAAATCGTAATGGTTTTCTGGAAAAATCATGTATGTTAGAACACGTGAAGTTTCCCTCATGATAATAGTTCAATACAGTTTCTCAAGGTTGTACAGTGTACCAGAAGAGTACTAAGATTGGTTTTTTATGCTGATCTCTTCAATGTCAGTAACAGACTACTCCTCAAGAAAAAAAAAAAAAAAAAAAAACACTACTTGCCAATGTAGCTCAGACCATATATGCTACGGGCATATTTTTTTCATATATATATACATAAAATAATGATAAAAACTAATTAAAAAAACCACCAACCCCACCCTGTAAATAACAAAGCACTTTTATTATAACTTTGAGCTAATTTTATCATTCATCTGGAAAAGGTTTCCCTTTCCTACAATTTGTTTATTCAGAGTTTATCTTAGGGGACAGTCCATGGAATCAATGTGCTGTGCAATAACTAGCTGACTGCATGATCTAATTAACACAAACTTGTTATTTCCTTCTTTCTATTTTTGTCATGGTCATTCCTAGTGTTTCCACTCACTGCAGATAAACCCTAACTCCTCAGAGCAGGATCTGTGGCATCTTCAGTGTTCATGATTCACCTATTATATACAGCTGCCAAACCTTGTAGGACTTCATTTTCTTTAACCATTGCATTATTAAAAAAACCATATCAATAGCTCTCATTGATTTCAGTAGTGACAACAAAAAAAGTCCATCTAAGTATCAAATCAAAATAATCAGATATAAGAAAGAAGGAGAAAAAGAAAAAAAAAAAAGGAGACATTCATTCATTTTTACCCTGAAAGCACAAAATCTTCTTAGAAACAGATGGAACTGATGCTATAGATACAGTATTGTCTTGGGGTGACTCTATGATNGTATAAAGCTTTGTTGCTTTTTCCTTTTTGTGGCAAGTGATGCATATGTTTCTACTATGTTTAGTCCACCAGATAACCTATATCAGAAGAAACCAAATATAAGTGCTTCAGTGCTGAAAGAACTTTATTAATTTATTGATAACCAAATGTGGAAGACAAAAAATTAAGTATTATAATTTGAAATGTTCCAATGTGCCTTTTTATAGAAAAAGTAATTGCATCAATGTTAAATATTCAAACTGCAAAGTAGTTTTGAAAAATTGCCCATGCTAAATTTGTCTCCCACCAAATTTCTATTTTCTAACATTACAACACAGTCCAAGCAATATTTGACTTGTTCTTTTGATATTAATGCAGGCTATAAGAAAACCATCTCAAAGAATCATCAAGTTTATTTTTTAGTCTTGCCACAAGATGACCACTCTATTGAGACTGTGGTGACCTCACTGTGACTATTAAATGAGTCTGTAATACTTCACAGTGAAGCTTTTTACTTTATGCTAATCAGCATTCATTATTTGCAATTAAAAACATGTGCTTTTATCATTTCACAAACATTTGATTGTGACAGCTAATTCAATGCTGGCTTTGTCTTCAGTTTAAAAGAAGAAGTGTAAACCAATTGAATCACAGATACTGTGATGACATAAAATTACTATTACAGATACAGACAATTATCCTTATTGCAATGTTAAGGGATCAATGTAGGTCATACTTTTAAGGGGGTTTACATCCTAGCACAGTAATGTCATATAGCTCTATTAATCTACAAACTCTGGTATCTTTTATCTAAGCGGTCTCTGTAGTGATCAGTCATGCCAATGTTAAACTTTTTATAGTTTTTCAAAGAAAAGTACTTATTCATCATACAAATGACATCATTATGCTTTGAGAACACGGAAAGCTTTATTAAATAATTTCTATATTTTATTTAAATAAAACATTAGGATTTAAAAAATACTAGACATGTAAAATATTTCTTTGCTGGGACAACTCGTATATGAGATTCCATTTTCTTTATAGACATTTATAACTTCTTTACTGTATTTCTAGTTCATTTATAACACTAAAACTTAGACAGAAAGCATCATTTTCTGGTGTCCTTATCTTCTTCACTGTCTGTGGGTGATGCCAGAAAGTTTCTAAAATGTTCAACATTGACATAAGCTCTATTGTATTCCTCTTCATCTCTTTGTATTTATGTGAATGTAATGATGCCTACAAGGTATTTTAAATTTCAAGTTTGTTGTCTCTCAGCTATTTCAAGTAACCAGTTAGTTTTTCAAAGATTACCTTCTGCTTCATTGGATTTGAAGTCTACAATCTCCCTTCTTTCTACTGTTTTGCAAAGATACTAGCATATCTGAAAATCAATGAAATAAACAATATAGCTTATTCCTGGAATATTCACTGGAAGAGGCTGCAGGTGAGTATATTTTACAGACCAAGGAAATTCCCTGTTTCTACATCCAGCATTCATGTAGGCAATATCACAGCAATGTGTACTTGGCTAAATAAAAGTCAGCACAAATATAAACATTTTCTTTTATTTATGGATAATTCTAGAGTTGAAACTGGTATGCCTAATTTGAAATAAAATGCCTATCATTTTGAAAAGGTGGATGTTTATACACATCTTTGTTGTCAGGTATGTTGGAAAAGCAAAAGCATGTTCTTTGCTAATGTGCTTTTAAGTTTTGTTTTAAAGGCCCACAGGGATCTGGTGGGACAATACTCTGTGAGCTGTAACAAGCTGTTAGGTGAATACCTGCTTGACACCAAAATTGCAGAATCTTAGTAAAAATATTCTGCTGTGGAAGCACTGAAAGACATATTGTCACTCTAAAAAAATGCAGTATCCCCTTTGTTCTTTTATAATTTCATGTAACAAATTGTTTATTGTTCTAAGGAAAACAAATTAACAAGACACCTATTGAGACCCTGCAAAGTGGTTGTTTTGAGGTGGCCATTAACTGCTACCCACAAGTCTTTCCTCAACTTCAGCCAGTATTTAAAAATAAATGCCAAATGACAATTATCCAGTTTCATCAGTCCAAATGTTCTTTCAATTAGTTTGTTAAATACTACCAGTATTGGTTTCGTGCAATCTAAGATAGTTTCAATGATTCTCTGAAAATAATGTGTCCAAGATACTTCATGGATCCTAACAACAATGGAAAAATTGACCATCCTTCTTCATTGACATACACATTTCACAAGTCGTCTTACAAGATCTTTAATAATATTTAATTTGTACATATAATTTAAACTGATAATTTTTTGTTAAATTGTTTTCTTAAGAAGAAAATACAATGAATGAATGATGTAAGAATAGAGAAAAGCATGTGGAAAAGTTAATATATTGGTGTAGGAATATATAAGTCACATCATGGTTGCCCAGGCTAAATCATTAAAAGACAGAACTTGAGAAAAGCACAGTTTAGGAAAGACATTATTTATTTACTAAGTTCTATTAATTAGAAAAAGCACTTTCTGCCAAAAAGAGATCTCAGAAATATTATTTAATTAATCACAAATATTTGCATTTCTGCCATCTTTCCCAAATTTTCTCTCAGCTACTAGCTAATCAAATGCAAGAATTACACCTGTAGCTGTCCAGAAGACCTTGTTCCATGATTTCAGCTGATGATTCATGTTTTAATGACCCCCACACTGGGTGAATGGGTCACTTCAGAACTAATGTGAGTCTCTCATCATAGCAGAGTGAAATTTCTTTCTTCATCATCAGTGTTGTCTATGGCAAATAATTGCAGGAGTCTTCTTCTCAGTTCTCTTCATTTGCACAGAACCCTGACTCAAATTCAAAGTCTTACTATCATTCTCTAAGGAAGCTCAGTTCCATGTAACTTATAAGGTATCTTCCATCACAGTAATCCTCCTTTAGATTCTAAAAAAAAAATCTAAAGACTGCACTTATTCAATTTAATCTTCTATAGTCATGACAGATATTATAGCCATGAGGAAGAAACAAGAAGATAGAAAAGAGGGTTCAAATAATCCAGTCACTACTTCAGAGTAAAGAAAAGTCAAACTACACCATCAGGAAAAATTTAAAACTTAGATGGTAATAAGGAGCTAGTATGAAAAAAATCCGAGGATCCTGTCAGAGGAAGAAATACATATTACTAGTAACTTTTCTATAGAGAGAGTGCAATGGTAGTGGCACTGGCCAAGAGCAGATGACAACTTCATGGAGACTTCAAGCCTGAAAAATGTCACAGGCAGCAGATTTTCTATCTGCACTGTGCGGACATTATTGTTTCTATTTTATTTTGCTAACAGTTGATCTGAAAGGAAGGGGTTTGATTTTAAAAGGGTAAATTTTATTAAATTGAGGATATTTTTAAGCTATTGTGATTAGATTCTGGTGGGTTTCTCAGGCCTTGTACACTCTCTCTTGAGCTGTTTCTGAGTAGAGTGAAGAATGGACCGTGTAAGGATCTATACTAGTTTGAAAACAACTAGTTTGAAAACAAACTAGTGGGAGGAACCAAGTCAGAATAACAATTTAAGAGGAAAATTTTTTTAAAAAGGCAGGAAACACTGGTTTAAACTGACAGAGTCAGGATACAACCTGACACCCTGTTAATTAGGGTGGCAGTAGCATCTGATAAGATGGTGGCTGCAGTCCCCCTGCAGTGGTGGATGTGGTTCTGTTGAAGCAGTGATCCTGTAGAAAGGTCTGCTCTTCCTCAGAAGGTCCAGTGGTGGCTATGTAGTGCCTGTCCTCTGGGAATCCAGTGGAAAGGGCTGTCTGTGGTGTTCGGGATCTCAGGTTATATCCAGGATGGAATGGTTGGTTCCTCCCTTTGGGTGGGGCACCTCACAATGGGATGATGAGTCAGAGGCCAGGTGTTGATGGGCTCAGTAACAGAAGATGGTCCGGAGGGAGGAGGCAAGGAAACACTGCCCCACCTGGTTTCAACAACTCATGAGGATGGTGATAGAATACACTGCAACCCAGGACAGGATCTCTATACATGAACTGTACCCCACAATTATGGGAGCTGGCTTTTTTACTCTTTCCTGTAGTACGTGTCAGAAAGTCTTTTCACTGACTGGGCATGTCTGCATACCTGTGACACTCTCAGAGCACAAAGGTCACAGTTTAGTCTGACTGCTGGGTCTTCAGGAGTCTATGAAGCAAGAAGCAGCCTTTCTATGAAGCTAGAAATAGTGGTTCGGAAGGTTCTTAATAAAAGATGTCCTTTCTAGTCTGATTTTCCAGGAAAAAAGTATTGACTGCTGGATGCTCTTTTTGCAATGCCTGATGTCAAACATATTACCTTTTGCCTTAAAATAAACATGGGAAAGAGGACTCTACTCAAGTACAGGCAGGAATGAACAGAACACTGTGCACAGAAAAGGTAAAGGAGAGGGAACAAAGAGGAGTCAACAGCAGGAATGAAATGAGAGCATTTTATCAGCCCACAGCTATCCACCCAGCCGAGTCAAGTTAAAAGGCAACATTCAGGCAGACCATCAACTCATCCAAACATGGTCCCTCAAGCGTAAAGAAGAATTTTCCATTTGGCCTGTGGGAAGTGAGATGTTGCAAAAACACAACCAATTCTTTTGAATATCTATGTAAATGCACTTTAGGTTACTAACTTAGGAAAGAGGAGTCTGGGTTTGAAAATTATCTGCAGACCTCTATAGAAGGTGGTGCCTATAAGATAAAAAAAAATATTTCTAATGTTTTTCTGTCAACATGGATGCTGTTTTAGAAGAACAAGACATATTTAGCTACCTTCTTGTCACTAAACAAACAATGGTGATTTGGGTTGGTTTTCTAAGTAAAGGATGGCAGAATGGAGAAAGTGTTATCAGCCCAATGTCATGTCTATTTCAACTGAATTTTATAGTAGAAAACACTTTTAGCTCCCAGTGAAAACCTTTCCATACCACTGTGTGTTCGTAGTTGATAAGCTGATATTTGCAAGATTTATTAATCTTGAAATCATTTGGCGAAAAAAATTAGAAAGCCTAACGTGAGGGGCATAGCTCCTTACAGTCTATAAAATACATTTGCTTGTGGTGTCTGCGGATTGGAGTCAAGAGTCCCTTAGGTCTCTTCCAAACCTTTCTTCTTGACGAATCACTTTGCTATCACACAAAGGTCCCAAACCAAATAGGACCTGGTATGTTCCCATTCCCCACACATACCTTGGTTTCCCTAGTCATGTATATTCTTTCCAGGTAAGCCAGAACCATGCCTGCTGTTCAGAATAGAGTTTTATATTATATATCTCTTAATAAATACATGTTGTCTTGCTTGTTGTTTTCACCTGTGGAAACAATGGCTCAGATACAAAAAATTCACAGGACTATCCAGTACATTCTCTATTCCCAAGGGGAAAAATTACTGCAGCTAATGCAACCAACAATATGCTTGGAAAAGGAGCATATTTGACATTAAATAAATTCAGAAACAAACATTTCCTTTTTCTTTGTTTTGTTTTTTTTTTCCCCTCACAAATAAACTCCAAATTTGGTTTACTGGATGAATGAAAACAGATGAGATATTTACTGTCACCACTAAAAAATGTCCCTGCCACTGACTTTTTTTCATTAGTAAGAAAGATCAGGGAATTTTGCAAGCCTTTTGGAATTGCCTTTATCATGTCTGTGAAACCAATAGAAATATTTTCTTTTGGGTCTCATTCATTAGTTACTCTTCCTTTACTTTCTGGGAGTCAAGTACTACATGTCTTTCTTCTTTCTATTCAACACAGTTTTTAAAAAAATGATCTCTTACTCAATTAGCTCTTTCTAAAGTCATAATCAACACTCCATGAATTCTCCTGCCTGGAAGAATTAAATCTCAGGTTACAAAGAATAATTAGCTCAATTTTGTCACACATATGTGAGATTCTAAAGTGTCAATTATCTTCCGTCTCCTGAAATATGTTGAAACATCACATATACAAGTTGCCATTAACACCTCCTGCTGTTGCTGTGAATTGCTTCAGCCCCACCATATGCAGTATGTTAAAGCTTTGAATTAAGATCCACATGAGAAGTACGAGCTTTGAAGACAGCTGCAGAACTCTTGTTTTTCAGGCAGTACCCTCATTTAACACTGTTGTATACCATTTACCTTAGAATACGAACTTTAGTGGTTACATTTCTTGGATACTGAGAGAGATGGCCTATCATATACAAAAAAAATATGTAGGTTTCTCCTCAGACTATGATGAGCTGTCACTTGTGGAGGAAGAAATTCTGTTTATTTCTGGAAACATAAAATGACAATAATTCCCCAAAATATACCCCTTTTAATGCAAAGTAACATCTTACTACCAAATAATTTACTAATAAGAATAAACACTATACATACAAGTCAGGAGCAGATAGCCACCAAAATCCTGATTACATGAATATTAAAATATACATATACATATATACATATACATGTACCTCCACATTATCAGTCATTCCAGAGCTCTCACAGTACTGGAAGCTAGGCTCAGAATTTCCTGCTAAATACAAGGCAAGTATTCGCTGATACTATTTGAATCAGCCTGACTGTTTTCAAGAGTGGATTTTTTTACTCCAACAGCAATCACATAATATATAACAGATATATTTTATATATATATATATATATATGAGATTGCATGTGTGAGAAGAACGTGCCTGTTTCTTCAGTGTTATGTACTATATGAAGCAATCTAAATACAACAGTAATACTTCTCTTTATTTAGAAACAAAGAAATTTTTTTCTTTGCACTGGTGCATAGAACAACAATGTAGAAAGTTGTGCAAAATCAGCCATCTTTTCACGAAATGTTGATGCTGAAATCATGCAGTTCTTAACTTCCAAGACAAATCCCTTATGTTTTCTGATCCTTTCCTTGCCATGTTTTCCTCTTCCTAACATTGCTACTACTGTATTAGCATTTGACTGTCTCAAAACATCTGATGCAAATATAAAAATAGGACTATTTTCCAGTGTCTGATACTATATTAAAAGTTGCTTCAGGAAAGTTGACAGGGAAAAAGAGATTCCTACTAGCTGATTCACAAGAAGACTCAACACTGTTGAGAAGAAACAGATGGTTCCAGTTAACTCTTTGCATGTATGATTAAATACACAAGGGCTTGCAATCTTACATTTTTCTGAATCTGAAAGACATTATAGAGTTTTCCACACAATCTAGAGGCTTGAAGCAGGTCTAGATATTTCTAGAATGGGAAAAAAAAAATGATGGTGTAGGATATGGCTTTCACTTTTTTACTTGAAAATATCTCATGGATACATTTTGATGCAGAGTACATTTTCACACAATGCAGCCAATAGGGAATAAAATATCTCTGTAAGGGTCATACATTGCAAAACTGTCTCCAGCTTAGACACTCAGTATATCCAAGCTGACATTGGCCAAAAATACAGAACAGAGTCAGAAAGGTATCTGGGCTCTTAGCTGACACTTCAGAGGGATTAAAGAACCTTTATAATTGTAAGTACCTTGGCATTAATGACTTAGAAATTCAATTTTCAAAAGTAACTTAAGTAATTAAAAGCCCAGGTTGAACTGAATTGTAATTAGTCTGAAGTTCCAAAGGGCCATATTTTTGAAGCTATTAAAATATTTTGAATTGTGGCTTCTTGGTTAGTGATATTTCTAAAGGAAAAGAGGTGTAAATATATATGAATATACTGTAACACCAATTAATTTTCCCTTCTGAAAATGGACCTGTGTCCTATATTAATGGAACACTTTCAAAAATATTATTAGCAAGCTAGTCAAAAATTTTGGTTTTGAGCAATAAATACCTATCCTCTGAAGCTTTAGAATACTAAGTCTTTAACCTTTATATTCAAATATTCTATTTATGTTTTTCTTACAACACCAAATAGTTTAAAATTCCAAAACTAAAGATCATCACTTTAAAAGAAAAATGTGTGGGACTGGTAAAGTGCAGTGCTATACAGGAAGCTGGTGAAATGCAATTGCAATTACTTGTAAAATTCTTTATGATCTCAGTTAAAAGGGGCTACAGAATTGCACATAAGGAAGATGATGTTGACTATGATCATTATTGATTCTGAGAGCTACCTGTGTTTTCATATAAATTGCACTGTTTACAAGGTCTATGAAGTGGGCCTCCCAATAAATTTCCTCTCTTGTATTCAGGTATATTTTTTGATAAAAGCTACATGTGACATAGTGTTCCAAACTCACTCAGCTGCTGTCTACAGTAAAAGGCATGCAGTCCCTGGTGAACTCAGCAACAAAACTAAATGTGCCATTTAATTTAAGCTGATAAAGACCAGAAAACATTCTTTTTGTTGCCCACAGAATTTATGCCATTTTCATGACAAGACAACATCTGCTTTTTCATCCTACAAATGACTTTATGAATGATTTAAACGTTCATTAGTCAATAAACCGTTGAGATGTGTATTGTTATTGCTTCATCAAGAATCACAGAACAGGTAAGATTGGAAAGGACCACAGGGGGTCATCCAGTCCAACATCCCTGCTCAGACAGGGTCATCTTAGAGCACATGGCACAGGATTGTGTCCAGACAGTTCTTGAATATCTCCAATGAGGGAGAGTTCACAATCTCTCTGGACAATCTGTTCCAGGGTGTGCTCACCTGCACAGTAAAGAAGTTCTTCCTCATGTTCAGGTGGAACTTCGTGCACCTCAGTTTCTGGTCATTACCTCTTGTCCTGTTGCTGGGCACCACTGAGCAGAGCCTGGCTCCATCCTCTGGATACCCTCCCTTCTGATACTGACAGATATTGATGAAGTCCCCTTTCAGCCGTCTCTTCTTGAGATTGAACAGGCCCAGCTCCCTCAGACTTTCCTCATAAGAGAGATGTTCCAGTCTGTTAAATATCTTAGTAGCCCCTCCACTAAACCCATTTCAGCACCTCCATGTCTCTCCTGTACTGAGGAGCCCAGAACTGGACACAGCACTCAAGATGTGTCCTCTCAAGGGCTGAGTAGAGGGGCACCCTCAACCTGCTAGAAATGTTTTTCAAAATACAGCCCAGGATACCACTGGTCTTAGATTAAAGACAAAGATAGTTATTGCATATTCTTACATTGCTTTCCACAGGAACTATATGTCATCTTACTGTAAGGTTTGAAAAACACTATGTAGCAATAGCAAAAGCAGGTGTGCATTAAAGAATCAAAGCTTCTTTATAGCTCACAAGTACTTTAGATTTTATCTTTATTTTCATTTGTCATTTATATACATTGCTTTAAGTATGATACAATTTTCTAGAAAACCAGAAGATAGGCTTGTAAATCAAGAAAAATACCCAAAACATTTGCCTTTGAGACTTCATAGATAAATGTTAGGTGAAGATACATTCAGTTGACTGTGGTCCACAGCCTCAAGGAAATGTTAAAAGTGGCTATAGACAACTGGAGTAACTTCTGATAAAGAAGTCAGAGAATGGGCTAATACTTCAAAGATGTTCAGCATCCATCTCCTTTACTCAATTCCCTGCAACATTTACTAATTTTTTGAAGCAGAGCAAGTCACATTTGCAATAACCACAAGGTGTCCAAAAAAGCAAAGCAAGTGCAATGCCCCCCCAACTGAAGTCTCACATCTAAGACTTGGGATTTGCAAGCTAGGAGTGCCTCATTCTCTGTTGCTGGTCCACCTGGTCTGGTACTCCGCAAGATTAGTACCCAGAGATGAAAAATAAGTGGAAGGAAAGCCTCCTTATAACAAAGAATCAGTGGTTTGACTACTTGCCTGAAAAAGAGCAATCAAACAGTCTAATCAAACATCTAATCAAACAGTCATCAAATCAGACAGAAAATGATGTACAATATTCTGGCTTGGGCATTGAGTTGACCAAACAGGAAGTTTATAACTATCTATTCTATCCCATAGTTTCAGAATAACTTTTCTCATTTTTTCCTCTGCTTTTCTTTTTTGTCCTTCATTTTGCTGTCCAGTGAGGGTAAGCTTTCAGAGGAAAAACAGAAAATATCTTCATAACAAATAACATTTTAAATCACTATCTCAATTGCATGAAGCAGGAAATTAGTGAAAATGTGTAATGGGACCCATCCTTTTCATACTTCTGTCTCAATACTAGATATTAAACTATGTGGAAAGAGAAAACGCTTACTTAGAAATAAATATATTACTCCCTTGCAATGGTCTGAAAGAAAAGGGCAGAAAGGAGGCCAAGGAAGAATGAAAAATTTTCTTATGAGGTTGTAAAAAATTAGGTACCTTCTAAATAGACATTGAATTGTGTAACTATTCTAGAGATAATGTAAGCATTTTCCTAGCACTTCTCACTGGATAATGCAACTGGATTCCCTAAAAGTCTTTTGTACTCTTTCAATGCCTAGACATCTCAGAGGTCAAGCTGTAGAACCCTCCTGGTCACTAAATGCACGAAACACCTCTTTTAAAGGGTACCATAGCACTCAGCACTGAGCCTGTGTCCCATTTATAGATCCAGTCCTATATTGTCAATGTTGCATTTTTCTTTGAGGAGGAAAGTAGACACTAAAATCATAGAATAAAGATAATGCATTATGTATTTAAAGTAAATGGAAATCACACAGATTGACTGAAATTCAGCTTTTGACTGAGAGAAGAATCCTCAGCCTACAAATCATGGGTTCTCCAGGGCAAAATGAGAAGCTGCCTTTGATTGCCTGTGATCAAGAGCTATTTAATGTGAACTGCAGGAAATAGTCTACATTGCAGTACATTGGAATGGAAGAGATACATAAAGACAAGCCCCTTGTCACTGAAAGACAGAAGAACAAAGGCAATTCTTATTATTAAATTACTGTGATACCATGATAAAGATTGAGTTCTGCAAACAAGAAAGAGACTGGAAAATGTAACATACAGGACAATACAGAACTCTTAACACATTACCAGATGCTGACCAATGAATCAAGTAAGAGAAAACATTTTGTAAAACCAAATGTATAAGTACAATAAAATTTTGTCCACAAATACACCCTGCATTCAAATTTTTTTCTAATTCATGGATCTTTATCAAACTGGGTCATTATACCTCATATGAAATCATAGCTGTTATTATGAGCTGTAATGGCTACAAACACCAAAGTATTCAATGCACTGAAATTTTTATTCAGTGATCCAGTTAAAAGCACCTTGAGTCCTCAGTGATTCAGTAAATTATATATTACACTATTCACTATTGAACATGGCTTTGCAAATAGCATCTACCATCGAAGGCATTATTTTCAGCATTATCTACATGTAGACATCTCCAGTCTGAAGTCATGATGCTGCAAATGGATGGAGAAAATTCCCAAAGGATAAAAAAGAGTAGTTCATGTAGCAAATGCTAATAATAACAATAAAACTATCGCATAAGTAGAAGTACTTTTAGAAAATAATGAAATCAAAGTAAACAAAAACTCTAGACAATTTTTTTATTCCCAAAATATACATAAATATTAACATGTTTTATCACTGCCTTAGTTAAACTGACTCTGACATGAAAGAATAATAATTCTTAGGAAGCATTCATTAAAAAGCTTTTAAGGGCAGGAGAATAATATGAACTAGAATGACTATCTGTGCTGGTTTTGGCCGGGGTAGAGTTGACTTTCTTCACAGTGGCTGGTATGGGGCTGTGTTTTAGATTTGTGGTGAACAGAGGGTTGATAATATAGAGATGGTTTTGTTACTGTTGAGCAGGGATTACACAGAGCCAAGGCCTTTCCTGCTGGCAAGGAAGTTGGGGATGCCTGGAAGGCTGAGAGGGGACAAAGCCAGGACAGGTGACATAAACTGACCAAAGGAAGAAGAGAGGAACATCTGGAGTGATGGCTAGAGATGGCTGAACACCTGCCTGCCCATGGGAAGAAGTGAATTAATTCATTGTTCTATTTTGCTTATGTGTGCTGCTTTTGGTTTTCCTATTAAACTGTCTTTATCTCAAACCATGATTTTTCTGGCTCTTACACTTCTGATTCTCTCTCTAGTTCTGCTGGTGTGGGAGTGAGCGAGTGGCTGCATGGGGCTTGATGGCTGGCTGGGGCTAAACCACAACACCAGTTAAACAATCTTTAAGATGTGGAGAGTAAAAATACAAGAAAAAATGTGTCAAATTTTCTATAAGTAACCTAAAAAGAAAAGGCAGAAATTCAAAAGGAACTATATTTAGGAAAAGGAAAAATAGAAACATATCAGTATACAGTTGAAGCATCAAAGTATATTAATGTAAAACATTATTCTTGTTAGAAACTGTTACAGTAAAAATCAATGTCCTTAAATGAGGATCGGAGGGAAAAAAAAAGATAGTAAAAAAAGAATAAAATAATAGGGAAAAAATATATAGCAGAGATCAGAAGGAAGAAAAAGCAGAAAGAAAAGGAACTAAAAGAAACAGAATTAAAAATAGGCAAATAGACTAGATAGCAAAACCATCCCTGACAGCAAAAGTAACTGCTTCTAATTTAAATAACCTTCAAATCTATATGATCATTAAATATCACCCATATACCCTGTCATGAAAAATAAGCATAACAGCAGTTTGTCCCACTGAAGAGGAATATTTGCATCCCATAGGTACCTCTATGGTATAACTCGATATGTGCAGAATGTGCTCAGGAAAGAGCCTTAGCCTCATGCTTCTACATGGGCCACCATGTTCTCAAACCTTCAGTTTATATTTTGCCACAAGAAAGAATTCAGTGAGAGCATTTATCATTGTATTCATCAAAATAGCCAAAACCACAGCAAGAAAAATCTATAAATCCAAACTACTTTGTCACAGCTGGGATAATTCAGCAGAATAATCTGAGCTATTATCCTGAAGATTAAAACATTATGCAATGCATTTCTGGAATTTTTTAAAATATTATACAAAAATCAGAAATGTAAAAGAGGAACAGTGAGAATTTTTGATCTCTGCATTGAAATATGTCTGGAGATTTGGGAAAAGAAAACAAAAATAAAAGACCTTCAAACTAAATCTATGCTACTATATCCAACCATTGTTAACTGTAGTAAATTGGAACGAGGTCATTATCTTTATTCTTGCTCTTCCTTTCTGAGAGCATTGGTAGAAGGAATGTCTGGAGCACTGAATTTAGATAGAAATAAACTACAAAGTCCTGCTTCTGTATATTTAAACATGTAAACTATCACATATATCTGACTTCATATTTGACAGATTTACCCCTTAGCATAGTTCAAGTAAAAGCAATTCTAAGAAATTCTTCGTGTTTTTTAAAAGCTTACCTACACATTTGATTTCAGTACTTTAGCACACGTTAAAATGAGCTATTTTACAGAGGTAGAGGAGGGAGTTATAAATGTTTCCACCAAAGTAATTATGAAGTTTTCATCATCTTGTCACAAACAACAGTCCCTGAAGTGCATATAGAACAGTACTAATGAAAATAACAAACAGATAATTTTGATGAAGAGCAAAGTGGCATCATGGGACCGTAGTTCATTCTTTTAACTTTAATGCTGGGGAAGAAAAGTAACATTATATATATACATATATGTTCTGATTGCATAGTGTATTGCTAGTTAAGCCACTAAATCCTCAGTGTTCAAATGGGTGGCACTGGCATCAATTCTTTTATCACTTATTTCTACCACTATGGACTCATGAACTTGACTAGATACACAGGGATCTAATTGGAAATAATGTTCTTATCTTGAAACCTCCATGGTTTTTCATATGAAACATTCTGCAGAGTTGGAAAATAGTTGAGAGATAAGCCATAGGCAATACTGTTTAAAGGGCAAATGGAGATATCAAAACTCTGTATCAGCACAAATGCAAAGTGAAGGAGGGGAAGAGAGCAGAACTCTGGTTATATGGAAATTATCACATCTTTGAGGAGAGTTCAGGATTTAGGTAAGGGAGTTTATTACTTGGGTTTTGGTTGCTGCTGCAACATCCTGAATAAATAATACCTTTTCATTTTGAACAAGCTCTTCTGTACCATTGAAATCTGCTGCTGTCATAGTGTGTCTAAAGGAAGACTAAATAGGTGCAAAAATACCAAGCCAAAAGTGCAATGAATACTCATGAATATGGTAACCTGATAAGACAGAGTGAGGATAATTAAAAAAATCCCTTTATAACAGTGTGCAGCAATGGATTCACCACTTGGAAGAAACACACACAGAGTCAGGGGAAGAAGCACAACTCATACAAAGAAAGGGTGGAGAAAAAGATACTAATTGATAATGAAAAGGTCTGCCTTCTAATTTGTGTCCAGACACCAACACCAAAAATTCTTAGAGTTGGGCAAATCATCTTTATGGTCAAACTAGAGAAACAGACAAACACAGATTTGTGTGTCTGTTTCTAGATGGTTCCTAAAGGTCAAATGGGTCATACTTAAGAACTGAAAAGTTCTGAGAGAGGAATCCTACCACTGTAAGTTAGACATCTTGGTAAAAACCTCGTAACAGTGCTGTGCCACAGGTTCCCATAACTTAAAACAGAATAATATATCACTGTTGGAATAATTCATGCACTAAAGCTCTTCCAGCATGAAGATGCTGTAAACAATAGAATATTATTGTCTTTATAAATATTAAAGAATTAAATATTAAAGAATGTGTATTTTTCTTTAACCTAACAAGTTCTTAGCCTTTTAGCTGCATTATACCCACTCCACAAATACTGTAAGAAAACAGATGTGGAATGTGATCAAAAAACAACGGGATGCTAGGTGAGTCAAAATATCAGTATTTAGCCATTGACTCATCATCGCATTAAGTACACCTCATTAAGTACATTGTTAAACACATGTTACATGTCAGTAAAAAGATTTAAAATTAACTCATTTGTTGGGGTTTCTGCTATGATTTACAATGATATGTGAGACAGTAAATTTTCTCACTTTGATGAACATGCAGAATAAAAATATAAAAAAAATATATAAGCATGTTCAGATAAGGACTGACAAAAAACACTGTGGATATTAAAAATGATCTTTTACTTTAATAGACAGAATGAATCACAGAACAGTCTTATTTTATAAAAATAAATCATTTGCTTGATTTTTTACAAGTGAAATCTGAGGTTAGGAATCATGTGAGCAATTTCTGTAACCTTTTCTAAGCAAAATAAGATAAACCCTAGAGACAAATAAAAAATGTAAAAGGCTATTATTTCATTAATCACAGGTATGATCCCTTTAACTTCGAGATGAGGCTTTTTAAGATGGATAGATCCTCTGCTCCAAGCTGTCTAAGTAAAGTTCAGTAAGTCAAACCATTTTTGAATCACAACCTCCAAAGCTATTTTTGTCTTTTATGCCTATAAATAAACACACCACTATTGAGAGAAGACACAATCTTTTTCGGAAAGTCACAATATTTTCCTACATATAACTCAAAGTTTTCAAAAACGTTTAATTTACTAGTGTATGCAGCTAGTATAACTTTATCTAAGAGAGTCCTTTCCCTCAGTGCAAAGAGGAATGTATTTCTCCTTCTGGTGTACAGCAGGACTGGAACAGATAAATATGTTGTTTATCTTCATATTTATTTTCAAGAAACATTATATACGAGGCTTTACATTATCTGGAAAATGAATTATTCATGTGACAATATGGCACATCCCTCAGTCAGCCAATTTCTAATGTCTACTCTGCCTCTTCAGCCATCACACGCTGTGATCGAAAATAATCTTGTTTTTCTGAAGTTGTTTTGTTTTGGGGTTTTTCCTTTTAGCCCTGTGAAGGAGTTACTTTAACTTTCTCCCTAACAAATACTATTTGCAAACACAATGAAGTTATATTTAAATCACCAAAGATTAAATGAAGCAGCAGGAGGCCGAGGGAAGGTGCTATTTCCTCAGAAAGCAAGATAATGGCTTGAGAAGACTGAAGGAGTTGCAGACTTTGGATTTGTATATTTTTTTAAAATTTTTGTTTAAGTGTACCAAAGGTGAGAAATTAGCTATATAAAGATACTGTTTAGTGCCTGTCTTTCTCTGCTTGACTCCTGTGTTAGTTATGGTGTTTATTTCATACTGGCAATTGTCTTAATGGATGAGGTCTTATTAGAGCTGGTCAGCTTCAGCCAACTCATATGACAGCAATATATTAAGTTGGCTCTTTTCAGATCAGGCATTTTAACATTACAGCATATTATTTAGCTCCCCTGACACCAAACCCCATTCTTTCTCCTGAAGCTTTCTAGGTAGGGCCAGAGCACTTTGTAACACAGCATAGCATACTGGCAAAGATGGCATCCTTTTTTGTTGAAGTTAATTGGCCTCCTCTTCCTTCTAATGAGGGAAGTTTCTCTGCCTGTTTCCCAATTTATGAAGTTCCCATCTCTGTATATGGAGGTCTGTGGAATAGCACATATGCTGCTTTGAGTAATGTTAAAACCACTCCTCCTCCCACATGCCCACAGTCTTTTGAAGAGGAAGTGTACTGAGTGCTTCCATCTGTGCTGATAAATACAGAAAGACCAGGGAACAATCCATGTTCTATCCCCCATGATACAGCATCAACTTTGTATTAACTAGCCCCAGCAACATCAGATTTATCTTTTTGGTTCCAGTAGTCCAATTTAGAGCCAAGATGTTGATTGGAGGGTGCTGTGTTAAAATCAGCCACTGAACCTCCAGGGAACCCAGTAACACCCAGCTCTGAGACTAAATGCACAGCCATATGAGGTTCTGTATTGGGTTTACATAACAAGATTTTTGGCAGTGGGCATCTACAGTGGTAACTTCCATTAAGGCTGCCAGAATCTTCCTCCATGTGCAATAGAGTGTATTGGTTTGAAAACAAACCAGGGGGAGATCACAAGTCAGAATTAAAATTTAATAGGAAAAAATTTAAAAATAAGTGAAATAATAGAAGGAAAAAGCACTGACAAAGTCAGATACAACCTGACACCCTGTT